>SDVV010041904.1:0-10390 GCA_016164225.1 Gammarus roeselii | reverse complement strand
ACAGAGAAGCTGACATTGTTGCTGTGGGTGGTGGTGCTCGGATACCAGTTTTGGGAGAAAGACTTGTTGCGGACATTACCAGGGAAGAGGTGCAGGAGGCGGTGGACGTGATGAAAGCAGGGAAAGCCCCTGGTTTGGATGGAGTTGCGACCGAGTGCCTGAGAAGAAGGGTGGAGTAACGATTGTCGAATGTTTGGTGAGGTTACTGAACTTGTGTTTTGCGGCAGGCGTGGTACCGAGTGAGTGGCGCAGTGCCTGCTTTGTTCCGCTATATAAGATCTAAGGAGACAAAAATGAATGCTGCAACTCGAGAGGTATCAGTCTGTTATCAGTGGTTGGTAAGTTGTATGGGAGGGTGCTGATCAAAAGGATTAGAGACTATACGGACTGCGCAATTGGAGAGGAACAGTGTGGCTGTAGGAGTGGTAGAGGGTGTACCGATCAGATTTTTGCAGTGAGACAGGTATGTGAGAAGTACCTTGTCAAAGGAAAGGATGTGTTCTGGGCCTCCATAGATCTGGAGAAGGCATACGACAGAATTGACAGGGAAGCGCTGTGGAGGGTGTTGCGTTTGTATGGAGTGAGCGGACATCTGTTGAAAGCAGTGCAGAGTTTCTATGTTGACAGCCGAGCATGTATCAGAGTGGGAAGCGAGGTGAGTGATTGGTTCACAGTGAAAGTGGGACTGAGACAAGGCGGCGTGATGTCTCCCTGACTGTTCAACCTATATATGGATGGAGTGGTCAGGAAGGTGAGCGCGGGTGTGCTGGGTCGTGGCTTGGAGCTCTTGGAAGCGAATGGGCAGAGTTGGCAGCTGAGCCAGTTGCTATTTGCGGATGAATCGGCCCTGGTTACGGATTCAGAGGAGAAGCTATGTAGGCTAGAGTCTGAGTTTGGTAGAGGGTGTGAGAGGAGGAAGCTTCGAGTGAACGTGGGTTAAAAGTAAGTAATGAGATGCTTGAGGACTGTCAATGCGAGCAAAATCAGTGTTCCCCTAAATGGAGAGCTCTTGTAGGAAGTTCTGTGTTTAAGTATCTGGGCTCTTATGTGGAGATGACGGAACTAGTAAAAATTGGAGAAAAGGAGGGGTGTCAAGTGCTGGGTTCTTGTTGTTGTTGCTCAACCCCAACTCCCTCTGCGATGGAGGAGCCACGGCCAGCGCAGAACCCAAGGTTCGGGAACCCACCGACGTGTGTGTGTGTGTTTGGGAGTGCTACAGCTGGTTACAGGCCTGCACCCCGTAGGTGGTTGATGCTGTCGCGCGGGCGCTCCCATAGATCTCGAACTGACGTGATTTTATGGTGGAGCCAACCGGGTGCGATGGTTGGGCACAACGTAATGCGTGCTCGACCGAATTGGGTGAACCCCGGCACCGCAAGCAGAGATTGGAAGGGACATTTCTCAGTCTATGCTGGTATGACTGTAGGGCCGTGTGGTGCCCGCACCGCAGCCTCGACATGTGAACCTTGTAACCCCTGGGCAGCCCCAACTTCTCTACGTCCACTCCCAGCGGGTGGCTCTGCAAGATCGTGTTGACTCTGTGTTCATCTAATGCATGAGCTGTTAAGTGTGTGTGTGCATCTGTTTTTGCATGAATGTGTCATCTGTAAGTTCAGGAATGGTCACATAAAGGGAATCGAAGTGTGTTGCCGGTGCGTTTTGTAAGTGTCGGTTGGTTGGACGAGGGTTGAGCAGGTTGTGGCAGGGGTGCGCCAGGTATGAGATCTCGTTGAAGAATTGGGTCCCTCTCATATCAAGATAATGCTTGAGAGGGCGGACCATGATTTTTTCATGTAAGTGCGGAATGGGAGTAATCTGTGTGCAGCCCGTTGCGATGCCCAAGGCTATGTTCTGTAACCATTGCAGAGAGTTAATATGTGTGGGTGCAAAGTCCGAGGAACTAGCGGTGTTTGCAGAGGAGATAACAGGCTTGATGAATTGTTTGTAAAGTGTTGTAATTGACTCCTTGGAGTGACCGTAAGAGGTTGTAGTGAGTACGCGAGGATCGTTCAGTCTGGGTCTGATTTTGGAGCCAATGTTGGCAATGTGAGGTTTAAATGTCATCCCTGAGTCATAAGTTACTCCAAGGATGGTTGTAGTGGGGCTGTGGGAAATGGGGGTGTTTTTGAGCGTGACATGGGGGTGGATGCGGTGTTCACTGTTATTCGGAGTCAACAGTGCGAGAGACGACTTGCTTGCGGACACTTTCATTCTGTTGTCCAGCAGCCAGACTCCAAGCAAGTTCAAATACTGCTGGAGGGATGCTGCTGCGGTCAATTATTGTGAGGTCGTCCGCGTATGAGCTGATGTGGGTGTTGGGTTCTGCGGGAATGGTCAGGTCGTGCATAAAGGCATTGAAAAGGGAGGGCGATAGTACGGATCCCTGTAGAACACCATTGGGGAAGTTGCGGGTACGCGAAGGCTTGTTGATGTAGACAGTGTGTGCATGTCTACCAGAGAGAAAATTAGTAAGCCACTTTGATAACGGATAAAATTACAGAGTTCCTAGAATCGAACAAATTGATTGGCGACTCCCAGCATGAATTTAGACACAACCGTTCCTGTCTTACAAATCTGCTACTCTTTTTCAGAAATATAATCGAAATCCACGACACAAAATCTCCAATTGATATAATTTACCTTGACTTTCAAAAGGTTTTGATAAAGTCCCCCACAAGCGCCTAATTAGTAAGTTGCACAGCATCGGTATTCGAGGCGAGCTTGACAGCTGGATAAAATGCCGGCTTACGGACAGACGGCAGCGAGTTGTACTGAACGGATCTTCCTCCCCCTGGGGTAACGTTACAAGCGGCGTGCCCCAAGGATCCGTCTTAGGGCCAGTTCTCTTTATAATATTCATTAACGATCTCGATATCAACGTAATCTCAAACATCAGCAAGTTTGCAGACGATACTAAGATCGGAAGAAAAGTGCAAACTGAACTAGAGTGTCAGCAGATCCAACTAGACTTGAACAAAATTGTAGATTGGTCAGAAAAGTGGCAAATGAAATTTAATGTCGACAAATGTAAAGTTATGCACATAGGTCTCCATAACCCCAAACACGAATATTCAATGTCTGGAAAAAACTCATTCCCGTCACCGAAGAGAGAGATTTAAGTGTTATCATTAGTATCGACTTAAAAAGCAGCAAGCAATGTAACGATGCTGCCAAGACTGGCAACAAAAATGCTAGGTATGATATCCCGCACTATCTCTTACAAAAACCAGCACAGTATGCTCAAGTTATTTAGTGCATTTGTTAGACCGCATCTCGAGTATGCCGTTCAATTCTGGTCTCCATTCCTTAGAAAAGACGTTATTAAACATGAGAAGGTTCAGCGTAGAGCTACCAAACTCATCCCCTCGCTGCGGAACAAGTCGTACGAAGACAGGCTTTGTGAACTCAATCTTTACTCGCTAGAGAAACGCAGAGTCAGAGGCGACATGATAGAAGTGTGGAAGATTATGAAGGGTAAGGAAAATGTCGACCGAGCGAGCTTTTTCACTCTAGTTACAAACGGAGTGACTAGGAACAATGGATACAAAATCGTAGGGAAACGTTTCTCACTCGACATCACGCGCAATTTCTTCACGTATAGAGTTGTCAAAGAATGGAACAAACTTCCAGCGGAGGTTGTAAACAGCAATACAATCGAAACGTTCAAGTCGCAGCTCGATAAGTTCTACATAAATCGCCGATGCATAGCTAAACCGTTCCATTTCCTGTTGTTATAAAAAAATTAGAAATGGCACATGAAGCTCTCTTAGACGTTCTACTTCAAAACTAATCCTCTTGCTACCAAAAGGCAACCTAGTTTGGGCCAATAGGCCTCTTAGACGTTCTACTCCAGAACGAACACTCTTGCTACCAAAAGGCAACCTAGTTTGAGCCAATAGGCCTGTTGTCGTCTTCCTTCACTTGTAAACACTTGTAAACTTCTTATAATTTGGATGGATGAGGGTGTTCAGTATTTTGTTCATGAGGACGTGTTTTGGAACTGTGTTAAAGGCCCTACAAATGTCGATAGCGCATACCAGGGTTCGTTTTGGCAGTCTTCTTTTTGTTCAGGCCTTCATGGATGGTCTGGGTGAGATTGGTGAGTGTTGAGTCCTGAAACCGTGTTGTGTAGGAGAAAGTGGGATGTGTGCATTATTTTGTTAAGAACCAGTCTCTCCAAGATTTTCGAGGGGTTTGGGAGGTGGGAAATGGGTTTGTATGAGGCTGGATCTGTAGGAACTTTGTTGGGTTTCAGGATGGGGATTATTTTAGCTTGTTTTCAGATGTTGGGTATTGTATTGTGTAGTATTGGAGTGCTGAAGATGTCTGTGAGGGCCGCAATAGCGTGTGGCCAAGATGTTTAAGGTGAATGAATGATATGCCGTCTGAGCCCGCTGCTGAGAAATTTTTAGTCTAGCGGATGGTGGCTAGTGCCATGGCTGGCGTTAAGGGAGTTTCCATGTTTGGATCAGTCTGCAATCTGTGTAGCTGTTTGAGTATCCTCCTGTTGTCTGGGTGGTGTGGTAGGTGGCAAGTGTTTGCTTAGTGTTTGTTGAGTATGTCTGCTTGTTATTGGTCTGATGGTATGGTGTGGTGTGTGTGTTGGGGGGGAGGATTGCTCATTTGTGTCTGAGTAGTTCGTGTTTGTTTGAGTTGTTGAGGCTCCTAATGAGTTTCCATAAATTTGTGTTTGCAAGCACGTCCCGCCATTGGTTCGTCTTTTGCTCCTGGATATCTGCATCTATTTCTGCGTTAAGGATTTGAATCCGAGTGATTTGGTCGTGGTGGGTAAATTACGGAGGCGGTTTCGCTGCTGAATTTTCCGCTTAATATTGGCCGAAAAGGCTGGTTTAAACCCGCGGACGAACACGGCGGGTATGTTTTGTCTGTCTGAGTGGTTGAGTACTGTATTCAAGTGTTTTGTGGCTGTGTCGGTTGATGTGTCGGGAGACGTCTGTTGTGTATTGGGATTGAACGATTTGCGGGTGGGTGTGTCTGCGTTGTTCAGTTTAATAAGTGTATCCAGCTGATCAACGAGAACACTGCTCCTCCGGTCACCTCTCTGCGAGGCAAACCAGGAGAGGTCGTGCGCGTTGAAATCATCTAGGGCGAAGGTGTTAGTGGTTGTGTTAAGGTAGTCTGGGTGGGCGTACAGTGAAGTGGACATGAACTGGATAGAGGGATGTATATGTTGAATATATTGTATTGTTTTATGTGAATTTGTATGTGTAGTGATTGAAGTTCCAGAGTGTGGTCAGGGGGAAGTTGTGCGATAGTAAAGGCGGTTGTGTTGGTCAAGTGGAGATTTTGATGTTCTAGTGTAATGAGTATACCACCACCGTCGTTGTTAGGACGGTCGTGGCGGAGTGTTGTGTATCCAGGAAACTGGTGTTTTGGAGTGTTGTTCAAATTTCGTTTCTTGGAGTAGGGCGATGTGGATGTGATGTTTGTGTAAGAAGTGTTTTAGTTCGATTTTTATCCACCAATGCCGTTGTGTTCATTTGTAATATGTTTAGGTGTTTGGCATTGGGTTAGGGTTGGTGTAGTGTGCCAGGGGGTGGTGGTGAGGCCACGGGGTGTGGAGGTGGGAGCGACCGCGTGTCGTGGAGTCCGGGGCAGAACAGGTAATGGCCCGGGCTAAGGAGCCGCCGTCAGTGAGGCCGACGGACGCACAGGAGAGGAGCCTTCCAGAAGTGTTTGGTGTTGGTGTAGGGAGAGTGGTGTTATTGTTGCTATCAGTATTGATGTTTTGGGTTGGGTGGTAGTTAATGCATTGTCACCCGTGGGGTATGTTTCTATTGTTGTGGACACCAGAGCATTGTTTTGTGTAGTAGTGTGTCCATGTACCACATCTGCACTGGATCGCGCCAGTGCGGCGTATGTAAGAACGCCCGCAAGTGGGGCATGGGTCTGCGTTGGGAGCAGGGGCGGGTTCGATGTCGTCGGCTTGGAGAAGTAGGAGGGGAAGGAAAGCCGCCAGTGGTTCACTTACACCTTGGGAAAAAACAGTGTGATTGTTGTGGCTCTGGTTTCTGGTGTTTTGTCTGTGGGCCAGGAGCCCGGGCAGCACACAGACCGCGTTCACGCCGACGTAATCGATAGCGATGGGAACAGGTGGCGTTGAGGGGCTTTCGAGAAGCGGCGTCCAGCCCGGGGACGCTGACTCAATCCAGGGCGTCCGATGCTCCGACATCGCCATCGCGAGCAGGCCACCTCGCGACGGCCGGCCCGACGCTCGTATGCTCCCTCTTGGACGGCTAAACTGTTGGGTGCACTGAAGAGTGTAATGAGCTGTAAGACGTTGGAGATGGAAGCAAAGAGAAGGCTGTATGAGGTGTTGTTGGGGATGGAAGCAAAGAGAGTGTGAAACAAACTGTGTAGTTTCACCTTGTGTTTAGTCGGCTCCGACCTACTGTCTAGCCCCTTGTCGTATTCCTATTCAATATAAATTCATTTAACGTATTTCGACCCGCTCCGCCATTAACTTGATAGTATCTTAGAAACTGACTGCCTAACAAGGAGCTGACCGCAGATAGCCTGTGTCTGTAGCCTTTCTCCTACAATCCAAACTATTACCTTAGGTGCTAAAATATCAACTGTAATTGCGCGCACAGACGCTAAACTTCTAATATAGTGTCTCTGCCCGGCTTGGTCGCCACATGTTCATGGCCCCGTGACCTCCAGAGAACGGTCCCTTCCTGGATAGGGTCTCAGGATAGGCGCAGCCGCTTGGCTTTCCAAAAACTCCTCAAGGTGTTCTGGCCTAATTCCCCCAGTATATAAGCTCTGCATGTTGCTGAGCCCTCAGACTAGGTTTGCCCCACTCGCGCCAACATCTCCGTGCGTAGTTATCTACAACTTGTAGCTTCCTCGTCCTCTCCGATCTTGTCTCCCTCATACTGACTACTAGATAGCAAGTTAAATTGTATTAGCTTGTGAAAAGAACCTAATTTGAGACTTTATTCGGATCCTAGCCTGGTGAAATAAATATCACGAGACTTCAGCGAGTTTACTTCAACACAAAACCCAGTCAGTTCTAAAATAGACGCTCATAGCGTAATACTGGCGACGAGATAGAAGAATAGAGATCTTTTAGTCTGAGTCCAAATACAATAACAAACGCCCCAAAAAAGGTGAAGACGAAAAGAAGCAACCGGCCGAGAGGAGAGGAGAGCATCACATCCAACTACAAGCAGAGCATCACGTCCGACTACAAGGAACAGAAGGAGCAGAACGTACTACCCGTCGAACTCCAGAAAAACTTGAGTATAATATGCACGTTAAACAAACAATAACTGAATATATAAAGTGTTAAGCCTTTACACAGTGAAGTGGAAACACAGTGAAGTGGAAACACAGTGAAGTGGAAACACAGTGAAGTGAAGCTAGAAAGTTACTTTATATTACAGTCAGTAACTCTTGAACAAAATGGCAGTAAATACATTTACCATACTGCAAGATTAACCAAAATTCGCAGGTAATCCTAAAGTAGGAGAACCGCATTTCAAACCCGATATAGATGCGCGAACCTTCCTAAGAACAGTTGAAACCCATTTCTTACAAAATAGCATAAATACCGATGAGAAAAAGTTACAGATTCTTTTTTCCCTCTTAGATAAGAAGCAAGGTGACGCGATAAAATTACTCATCTGTTATGCTGGCAGGCATGTCACGTTTAATGAAATTAAGGCAGAATTTTTGAATATGTATCCCTCGTTCAAAGTAACTGAGTTTAGACACGCCGCCCGAGCTTTACTAGGAACTAAACTTACGTCAGATAATATGTTCTGCGGTATGACCTCCTTACAAAATGCGTCGCGTGCCGTGGCAAAAGCGTACCTTAAAAATGAAGCTCTAATCAAGGGAGAATTCAACGAAGGAATCCTACTGACTAATACCATTCCAGTTCCGCCTCAGTCGTCAACTAGCAATTCTACTTCCGCTGCAATACCCGCTGCCCAGCCGATCTCTTTGCTCAACGTCGTACAAAATTTCGTAATGCACCTATTCGTAGCTTCTCAAACGGAGAACAAAGTACGATAAACTGTCCAATTTCGGTCCCAGAAACTCATCAACGAGATTCATGTCAGAAACAGTTGAGACGGTGGAACAACACAAATTGCTCACGGCGACTAAAAAACAAGGCAACCCGTACGAAGCCATTTGGCAAGCCCGCCAACAAACACCCCCAGTTAACTTAACGCGCTCCCCCCCCCCCTTCGTCGACTGAACAACGGACGACACCTAGCGCAGTTAATAATAGTCGGTAGCCTATATCCTGTTCTAACTGTGGAAAGAGCGGTCATGTAAAGAGGGAATGTAACTCATGTGCATTCTGCCGTAAATACGGACACACTGCTAAACTATGTAAAACGAGGCTAGCTCAAGCCAAGGGCAAATATTGTGACCAATGTAAAATCAAAGACTCGCATAACACTAACGAATGTATGCGAAATGCCCGCGGTCCATCACGAAAAGTTCCACAAACTCACGAGCGCATGGCACAAGCCGATGAGCCTAAGACAGACCAACACGACGAACATGCAAGACATGACGTCGAGGATGGAAACTGGGACTCGAATATTTATGACGGGAATGACGAGCCTAACTAGTACTGACTAGGGACACCACACCCTAGGGAACGGAACGGGAATAGCATAAATGTCCCGCGTTTAAACGTTGAAATTAATGGTAGAGAACTGAAATCCTACATCGATACCGGAGCTACTACGACGCTCGTAGCTGACTCTGCGCTCAGAACTGAGGACTACGACTTGGAACCCTATAGTGGCCAAGTATTAGATGCGAATGGAAGTCAAATCCATATTCTAGGACAAGCAACAGCTCAGCTAGAGACACCTGCGGGATGTTTCAACACCCGTGTTCTAATATTTAAAAAGAATGACCGTATAAAACATGAACTGTTGATTGGCATGAACATTCTAAGACATGCGGTCATATACTTCCATAGTAAGAGACTACGTTTCTTCGCGAAAACACGACTGGCGGATCACCCGCAATACACGTACTCAGATTCACATTAAGAGACAGTATAATCATGTGCGACGCTCCCGCTAAGGTCGCCTGTGCTGCGACAGAAATTGAAAGTTCACCCGACTGCAGTGAGGTCACAAACACAGTAGAGGAAGGTGCTTCGGCTGACGAGCCAGTTCTGATCAAACAGGTTTCGCCTGCACGAGCAACCCCTCCTAGCTGTACGACCCCAGACCAGTCACAGACAAGTTTTAGTGTACATCTAAGCAACGACGTGACGATACCGAGAAACACTATGATGTTAGCTACGGTCCAAGTGAATAAACAAATCATTAACGGACGAGACGTGATACTACACCACACGCAACTCAACAATGAGGTGGCAATAGCTGGAGTACTAACACTAGCTGAGAACAAAAGTGTGAAGGTCAACTTCACAAATATGAGCGACAAACCAGTACTTCTAAAAAAGGGCACGAAGCTGTGTAACGCTGAATATCTAACGCACGAAACTGTACTTGTAGCACAGTCAGTAGAACCCGACTTACCCGCGGACGATTGCAATGAAACATTGACGCAAGAGGACATCAGTTGCGGTGACCCAAATGAGACAACAGCCCTGCTGGAAATATTGAACCGTCACAGAAACGCATGTTGGCTCCCCGGTGAACCTCTAGGAAAATACACGGGAGACCAGTTGAAACTAACTCTAAAGGAAAATATCGTGGTGAACAAAGCACCGTACCGAATACCATACGCTTTCCAGGGAAAATTAGATAAAATAATTAAAGCCATGCTAGACGAAGGAACAATCTCGCGTTCAAAGTCTTCCTATAACAGCCCATTAATCATAGTCAAACGCGGCGACAGAGAAATTTGACCATGCATAGACTATCGCCAATTAAATGAAATCAGTGAACCTTTGACCTTCCTCCTCCCCCGCGTCTCCGATGTACTAAACTCCCTGGGTCAATCAACGTACATGAGCACGCTAGACCTCGCGAGCGCGTATCACCAGTGCGAGATTCATCCAGACGATCGCGAAAAAACGGCTTTCACTGTAGGAAGCAGCAAATACGAGTGGAACCGAGTCCCGTTTGGTCTCCAGAGCGCGCCCGGATTCTTTGCTCGCGTAATTAATGAAGTACTCTACGACTCTTGGTCCACAATGTCTCACGTACATGGACGATATCATCCTATTTAGTAAAACGACTAAGCAACACATGGAAACGATCGAGAACGTCTTACTGAAACTGAGCGCAGCCGGAATTAAACTCAAAATCCAAAAATGCACTTTTTTTGCCAACGAGGTAAAATTCCTCGGTTATCAAATGACCAAGGAAGGCATGAAAATGACCGATGAGCGAGTAGCGGCAATTAAGATGATGCCAATGCC
>SDVV010041903.1:0-10390 GCA_016164225.1 Gammarus roeselii | reverse complement strand
GATGGGATGTTCAATGCTTGATGTCAAACCTCTAAGCGTGTTTCAGAGAGGGGATGATGGGATGTTCAATGCTTGTTGTCAAACCTCTAAGCGTGTTTCAGAGAGGGGATGATGGGATTTTCAATGCTTGTTGTCAAACCTCTAAGCGTGTTTTAGAGAGGGGATGATGGGATATTCAATGATTGTTGTCAAACCTCTAAGCGTGTTTTAGAGAGGGGATGATGGGATATTCAATGATTGTTGTCAAACCTATATGCTCTGTCAGAGCGCGTCCGACGTTGGCTGGCAGTTGGCCTGGAAATGAGGGTGTACCAGGAAGGCAGACCCTCGTCCTATGTGTACTGTTAGTTTAATGAGTGACTCACGAAATGATTGTCTTAGTGAATTGAATTATCTCAGAAACAATAAAGAGGATATTACTGATTACGTTAGGACGTAAAATGAAGCAATCTTTGCATTCTTACCTAAAAAGATGATAATGTAAGTGCTAAGCTGAGAAGGGTAAGCTAGAGGAAGGTAAGACCACTCCAAGGGAGAATATCGTTGCACCCATCACTATGCCTGCAAAAGTCATCTCCACAGCGTCATGATGCTATGAAGTCTATAAAGAGTGTACGAAAAAGTATCAGGAGGGGAGGAACGAAACGAACAAGAGGGGAGGAACGAAACGACCAAGAGGGAAGAACGAAAAGTCGCCGAGGGAGAAGGTTAAAAAAATGTCTAGATTGGAACAAAAAGCATGATCACAGAGAGGAGGAAAAAGGTCCCAGGGTACTTTTAATAGGTATAATACAAAGTCACAGAAAGTGGCAAAACGATACTTTTTAAAGCATGGTAAAGACACGGTGACAGGAAGAGCAAAAAGACACTCTTCAGAGCATGGTAAAGACAAGGTGACAGGAAGAGCAAAAAGACACTCTTCAGAGCATGATAAAGACAAGGTCACAGGAAGAGTAAAAAGACACTCTTCAGAGCATGGTAAAGACACGGTGACAGGAAGAGCAAAAAGACACTCTTCAGAGCATGGTAAAGACAAGGTCACAGGAAGAGTAAAAAGACACTCTTCAGAGCATGGTAAAGACACGGTGACAGGAAGAGCAAAAAGACACTCTTCAGAGCATGGTAAAGACAAGGTCACAGGAAGAGTAAAAAGACACTCTTCAGAGCATGGTAAAGACACGGTGACAGGAAGAGCAAAAAGACACTCTTCAGAGCATGGTAAAGACAAGGTCACAGGAAGAGTAAAAAGACACTCTTCAGAGCATGGTAAAGACACGGTGACAGGAAGAGCAAAAAGACACTCTTCAGAGCATGGTAAAGACAAGGTCACAGGAAGAGTAAAAAGACACTCTTCAGAGCATGGTAAAGACACGGTGACAGGAAGAGCAAAAAGACACTCTTCAGAGCATGGTAAAGACAAGGTCACAGGAAGATCAAACAAAAAGCGAGGATATTTGGATGTCTGGAAACTTTTCCTTTGAGTGGGGCCTCATAGCCCAGGCAGTATCTCCAAATTGGTTCTCCGAACAGAGGGAACAAGGAATAAACTTGTTCTGAACATGTTTGAATTTCGAGTGTATTATTTTTTGTCGATTGACAATGGGGAATGAAAAATATCTTATCTGGAAGAGGTGTGACACAATTTTTTTTTCTCGAAGCCATATCAAACAATAACGATTATTTGTGACGAAAGCATAAGCTCGCATCGTTTAAAAACGTATTCGTTCACAGTACAACATCGATCGCCATATTTTGGATATTTTCATCAGAGAAACTTCTTGTACTCTATTTGTTACAATCCCCAGCCCAAAGTGCAAATATTTTACTGCCAACGCTGGAGGCTCGTATACTATACCAACCAGAACAGGCTGAGGGAAGGACGAAACTCTAATACGATATCAAACAGAACAGGCTGAGGTGAAGGATAAAACTCATATACGATACCAACCAGAACAGGCTGAGGTGAAGGACGAAACTCGTATACGATACCAAACAGAACAGGCTGAGGTGAAGGACGGAACTCATATACGATACAAACCAGAAAAGGCTGAGGTGAAGGACGAGACTCGTATACGATACCAACCAGAACAGGCTGAGGTGAAGGACGAAACTCATATACGATACCAACCAGAACAGGCTGAGGTGAAGGACGAAACTCATATACGATACAAACCAGAAAAGGCTGAGGTGAAGGATAAAACTCATATACGATACCAACCAGAACAGGCTGAGGTGAAGGACGAAACTCGTATACGATACCAAACAGAACAGGCTGAGGTGAAGGACGAGACTCGTATACGATACCAAACAGAACAGGCTGAGGTGAAGGACGAAACTCATATACGATACAAACCAGAAAAGGCTGAGGTGAAGGACGAAACTCATATACGATACCAACCAGAACAGGCTGAGGTGAAGGACGGAACTCGTATACGATACCAAACAGAACAGGCTGAGGGGAAAGACGAAACTCGTATACAATACCAAACAGAACAGGATGAGGTGAAGGACGAAACTCGTATACGATACAAAACAAGACAGGCTGAGGGAAGGAGGGAACTCGTATACGATACCAAACAGATCAGGCTGAGGTGAAGGACGGAACTCGTATCCGATACCAAGCAGAACAGGCTGAGGTGAAGGACGAAACTCGCATACGATACCAATTAGAACAGGCTGAGGGAAGGACGAAACTTTTATACGATACCAACCAGAACAGGCTGAGGTGAAGGACGAAACTCGTATACGATACCAAACAGAACAGGCTGAGGTGCAGGACGAGACTCGTATACGATACAAAACAGAACAGGCTAAGGTGAAGGACGGAACTCGTATACGATACCAAGCGGAACAGGCTGAGGTGAAGGATGAAACTCGTATACGATACCAAACAGAACAGGCTGAGGTAAAGGACGAAACTCGTTAATGATACCCAACAGATTAGGCTGAGGTGAAGGACGAAACTCGTATACGATACCAAACAGAACAGGCTGAGGTAAAGGACGAAACTCGTTAATGATACCCAACAGATTAGGCTGAGGTGAAGGACGAAACTCGTATACGATACCAAACAGAACAGGCTGAGGTAAAGGACGAAACTCGTTAATGATACCCAACAGATTAGGCTGAGGTGAAGGACGAAACTCGTATACGATACCAAACAGAACAGGCTGAGGTAAAGGACGAAACTCGTTAATGATACCCAACAGATTAGGCTGAGGGGAAGGACGGAATTCGTATACGATACAAAACAGAACAGGCTGAGGGGAAGGATGAAACTCGTATACGATACCAACAGAACAGGATGAGGTGAGGGACGAAACTCGTATACGATACAAAACAAGACAGGCTGAGGGAAGGAGGGAACTCGTATACGATATCAAACAGAACAACCTGAGGGGCAGGACGAAACTCGTATACGATACCAAACAGAACAGGCTGAGTTGAAGGACGGATATCACATTGAAGGACCCTCAATGGAGGGGCTGGTCGATAATCAATAATTAGATAATCTGATCATCAGAAATGTCTGTCTGCCAATAAACGAATAACCGATGAGTAGTTCGATCGTGTCGCTGGCTGCCAGACAATGAGCAATTAGTCGTAATAATCTCCATACAGCATACGACAATCCTTCAGATGAGTACAAACAACTGTTCAGAGACGCCTTAAGTTACAGCACACAACAACCCTCCAGAGGAGCACAAACAATCGTTCAGGCAACAACCCTTCAGACGAGCCCAAACAACTGTTCAGAGGCGCCTTATGTTACAGCATACGACAGCCCTTCAGACGAGCCCACACAACTGTTCAGAGGCGCCTTATGTTACAGCATACGACAACCCTTCAGACGAGCCCAAACAACTGTTCAGAGGCGCCTTATGTTACAGCATACAACAACCCTT
Source organism: Gammarus roeselii (assembly GCA_016164225.1). Taxonomy (NCBI): domain Eukaryota; kingdom Metazoa; phylum Arthropoda; class Malacostraca; order Amphipoda; family Gammaridae; genus Gammarus; species Gammarus roeselii. Next base: position 6,485 of record SDVV010041903.1, on the reverse strand, counting down.
CAGACGAGCCCAAACAACTGTTCGGAGGCGCCTTATGTTACAGCATACGACAGCCCTTCAGACGAGCACAAACAACTGTTCAGAGGCGTCTTAAGTTACAGCATACGACAGCCCTTCAGACGAGCAAGAACAACTGTTCAGAGGCGCCTCAAGTTACAGCATACGACAGCCGTTCAGATGAGCACAAACAACAGTTCAGAGGCACCTTATGTTTCAGCATTCAACAACTAATCAGACGAGCACAAACAACTGTTCAGAGGCGTCTTAAGCTACAGCATACGACAGCCCTTCAGACGAGCAAGAACAACTGTTCAGAGGCGCCTCAAGTTACAGCATACGGCAGCTCTTCAGACGAGCACAAACAACTGTTCTGAGGCGCCGTATGTTTCAGCATTCAAACGAGCATAAACAACTATGAAGAGGCGCCTGAAAGTTAACGCGAAACCTAGACTGCTGTTTTTAAGAGAATATTTCATCCTGTGAAAATGTACCGCACACGTATTAATAATTTTATGTGAAAACAACAGAAATTGACTCATTTAGTGGCGTAACAATTTATGATTGCGGAAATAAATATCATTATCTGAGTGTTTAAAAGGAATTCTACAGTTACGGCATATGTTTACTGGAGTCCTAAGAAGGTTGCTTCTTTATGAACACTTTTCGTAAACCATTTCTATATAAATTGATATGCGTCGTTACGAATTCTTTGGTTGATCAAAATCCATTTTAAATCAGTTGAATATGACCTTAACTTGTTCAGAATTAAACCATGCGTCGCATGAACAGCGTTGATGGGAGGAACTTTTCGATATGACTCATGACCTCAGAAAAGATTCCCTCCAGAGAAACCCTTCAGCTCCAACAAAGAAAGCATTTCAATGCTTGTAGGCATCACCACATTCACAATATAATAAGCAGGACAAAGTAATGGAAGCTCTTTAAAACACTTTCACGGATCCAAAGCCTTAAAATATCGACACGTTCATTAGAATGTCTTGTACATAAAATGTATGCATTCAATTCCGCTCTCTGGCGGCCATGTATGGCCGCAGGGCGATAATGGGGGCCGGTTATGGCCGCAGGACGATAATGGCGGCCGGGTATGGCCGCAGGACGATAATGGCGGCCGGTTATGATCGCAGGACGATGATGGCGGCCGGTTATGGCCACAGGACGATAGTGGCGGCCGGTTATGATCGCAGGACGATAATGGCGGCTGGTTATGGCCGCAGGACGATAATGGCGGCTGGTTATGACCGCAGGACGATAATGACGGCCGGTTATGACCGCAGGACGATAATAGCGGCTGGTTATGGCCGCAGGACGATAATGGCGGCCGGTTATGGCCGCAGGACGATAATGGCGGCTGGTTATGACTGCAGGACGATAATGGCGGCCGGTTATGGCCGCAGGACGATAATGACAGCCGGTTATTGCCGCAGGACGATAATGGCGGCCGGTTATGGCCGCAGGACGATAATGGCAGCCGGTTATGGCCGCAGGACAATATTGGCGGCCGGTTATGATCGCAGGACGATGATGGCGGCCGGTTATGGCCACAGGACGACAATGGCGGCCGGTTATGATCGCAGGACGATAATGGCGGCCGGTTATGATCGCAGGACGATGATGACGGCCGGTTAGAGCCACAGGACGATAATGGCGGCCGGTTATGATCGCAGGACGATAATGGCGGCTGGTTATGGCCGCAGGACGATAATGGCGGCTAGTTATGGCCGCAGGACGATAATGGCGGCCGGTTATGGCCGCAGGACGATAATGGCGGCCGGTTATGGCCGCAGGACGATAATGGCAGCCGGTTATGGCCGCAGGACGATAATGGCGGCCGGTTATGGCCGCATGACAATAATGGCAGCCGGTTATGGCCGCAGGACGATAATGTAATAGCTAGTCAAACATTAATTTCCTGTCATTTGTGGACGATTAATGTTTATGCAAAATTCTTCCCCGAAAACAATTGAATGGACCGCGATTGTCGTTCCGAAGCAATCCGTAATATAGTCGAAGATTTTTTTTGCTTGTAGTAATTTTTTTGCTGGATTAAATATGAACACTCTGACAGATAATATATTGATGCTACAAGGCCGCCGTGGTCGAGTGGTTAGCGTATCCGACTGCAGTGTCAGCCTCTGGTGCTGCATGTCGCGAGTTCGAGCCTCGGCAGGGACACGGCGGTCTTGTGGCGGGGAGATTGGGCGCCTCCCCCCTCTGTGTCTGCCTAACTTAGCCACCCCCCTAACTAGGGGGAAACGGCTGTATGTATGTCTATACATATAATTTTCTTCGGTCGAAATGAAGAAAGTCACCCGGTTTGATGATTAGGTGCAGTAATTATTCGAAACATTTCTCTATTTTTTAAAAAGATCGTTTGAGATAAAAAAGATACGAAAAATCGGAGAAACATCGCAAACATTTTGGGCATCATTGATATGTTTTGACAGCGGAATAAAATCGTATCTAATCCATATTCATTTAGTCGACAATACCCGGTACCCACAGGTCAAAAATTGTTTGCGACATTTGGTTTTGTTCTGATTCTATTCTTGTCCTCATTCCTCTCCGGACCAAATTTCGTTGGATGCTTGTCAAGGCATTGGTTTCACCATTGAATCTTTTTTCTTATTCTTCGCCACTCGGTAGTAACCGTGAAACGTCAGCTCCAGCTCCTCGCTGCCCTGGCAAAGCGTGGTCCCAACTCATATAGGAGGGATCCCATTCCAGCCCTGACGAACCCTCAATCTGTGATTGTTCTGGACTTGTTCCGACCCTGGCCTGCCCTCAATCTGATCTTGTTCTGGCCCTGTTCAGTTCATGGCCCGCCAAATCAGCCTCGCTCTGGCCCAGACTCGCCCTCAATCTACGCTGATACTGGCCATGTTCCGGTCCTGCCTTGCCTAGACGGCCCCATTCTGTTCCTCTTCCGGCCTGGACCCGTCCTCAATCAGTCCTAATCCGGCCCTATGACGCCCTTTAACCAACGTGAGCCGAGCGCTGATTGGCTGGAGGGCCCGAGAGGCCGAGCACAAGGGTCGTAAAGCCGGCCTCGCACCTGGGGAATTTTTAATGACTTCAGGTAAATAATAAACATGCCAAGACGAAGGCGGGCGGGAGGTTTATATCGTCCATATTTTGGGTTTATTTCACGTTTATCTTGCTAGCAGAACTTCAGAATCTCTTGAGGGGGAAGAACTGGATTAGTTGAAAAGGGGTCGCGAAGGTTAATAAAGAAAAAAAATTGAAATGTCCCACGAAATGTTGTGAACGTCTCCTATTTTTGTACCTAAAATTTTGTTATACGAGGAAGAAAGGGTTTTCTTGGTGCCATACTTCATAACATTAAATAGCACTATAGCTTAGATCAAATTGGAAAACCGGATTTGGAACACTGAAGAGTGTACTCGTAGTACGCTGAGGCATGCACTGAAGAGTGTACTCGTAGTACACTGGGGGATGCACTGAAGAGTGTACGCGTAGTACGCTGGGGGATGCAATAGTCAAAAAATATTAGCCATATATATATTAGATGGATGGCGGGATTAAATATTGCCCTATTCAAACGTCTCATGGTCTAACAGAATTAAAAACAGTCCTCCGATGGATTATATTATTGATTTCATTTAAAAAATAAATGACAAAAGAAATGAACTACTAGTTGTACTAAGCAATATTTGAATAATCCTTATAATTCACTTCGAGTAAAATAAGTCTCAGTTTGTTGGTGACAAAATAGTGGGTGAGATTATGAATTAACGATTTACACATATATAAATTCCATTATATGCGGCTGCTCATCAACACATATATAAACTCCATTTTATGCGGCTGCTCATCAACACGTATATAAACTCCATTCTATGCGGCTGCTCTTCATCACATATAGAAACTCCATTCTATGCGGCTGCTCATCAACACAAATATAAACTCCATTCTATGCGGCTGCTCATCAACACATGTATAAACTCCGTTCTATGCGGCTGCTCATCAACACATATATAAACTCCATTCTATGCGACTGCTCATCAAGACATATATAAACTCCATTCTGTGCGGCTCCTCATCAACACATTTATAAACTCCATTGTATGCGGCTGCTCATCAACACATATATAAACTCCATTCTATGCAGCTGCTTATCAACACATACATAAACTCCATTATATGCGGCTGCTCATCAACACATATATAAATTCCATCCTGTGCGGCTGCTCACCAATCATCTATATTTACATAATCGTTCTATATCTTTATTGTACCTGTTCACTTAAGTGATGAGAAATGACCACTACTATTACTTGCAAGGAGTCAGAGCGTGACAACGCAGGCTAGCGGTCACGCCAAGTCTTCCTTTGCTCTCAAATTGACACTATGTTCACTGACAGGCGGGCCCCATCCCACTTCTGACACCAAGCAGTGTGAACAACTCAGACAAAGAGGCCAAGCCATAATGACGCCAGACAGTTTGGGCAGCGCAGAGGACAAAGTCCGGGCACTGTGACACCAAGCAGCGTGTATGGCTCAGACGAAGAGGCCAGGCCACTCTGACACTAAACAGTGTATATAGCTCAGACGACGAAGCCCAGTCACTCTGACACTAAACAGTGTATATAGCTCTGACGACGAGACCCGGCCACTCTGACATTGTACCGTCTCTACTCAAATTTTCTGTAGTCGTCTAATCAGCAGATTGACTGCAGGATGCCGTTAACAGTTGTTGCCAAAATACAATGAGATGCCGTTTCCAGGGAAAACCACGAGGAGCAGTCTCTAGGATTCCGTAAGGAGTGGCCACCGGGGTAGCGTTAGGAGCGGTTTCTTGGATACAATGAGAAACGATTTCCAGGATACTGCGAGGAACAGTCGCCAAGATACCGTCAGGAATGGTCTCCAGGACACCGTTTGGAGCGGCTTACAGGATACAATGAGAATCAGTCTCTTGGATACCGCGAGAAGCAATCTCCAGGATATTGTGAGGGGTGATCTCCTGGATACCATGAGGAGCAGTCTTCAGAATACTGTAAGGAGTGATCTCCTGGATATCGTGAGGAGCAGTCGTCATGATACAGTGAGGAGTGATCTCCTGGATACCGTGAGGAGCAGTCTTCAGGATACTGTGAGGAGTGATCTCCTGAATACTGTGAGGAGCAGTCTTTAGGATACCGTGGCGAGTGAACTCCAGGATACCGTCAGGAGTGGTCTTCGGGGTTGGCAGTTGAGAAACCGACGGGTTATGTAGAGGATAGAAGGGACAGTAGGAGGGAGACAATATGATGTTCTGGTGCAAAATATTATGCACCATCTGACAGGGTAACTCCCGAAGACAATGGCTTTGGGATAAAACAATTCACATCAGAAGGAACAGATAAGTTCGTGTTTCGACTACAATTGTTTCCAGGGTTTGATGCTGGTCTGGACGTGGACGAATGTAACAGGCAGTGCAGTACACCAACCAGATATTGTGAGATTGTATACTGCAAATGTTACACGCGTTCCTAGTGTCAAGATCTACCTACATCATCGCTCTGACGACCGATACTGCCTCTCACGCTGCTCCAACCGACTAATAAAAGAGAAGAATCTGCCATTTTAAATCAATTCGGATCCCGTCATTGACAATTGTGATACTGAATAGAGACTTTCCAGATGAAAGACCAGCAGTGGCACGAACCAAACATGGACATCAGAATTACTGTAAATGTTGTCGTTTGCGTCTACTTTTATCCTCTTACTGAGTTCTGCTGGAACTTTATAATCTGTAATAATTACGGATAAACAGACTGGAGTTTAGTAATCATGAGCACGTGTGAAAGAAAACTGACTTAATTGAGTTCAATAGGATAGCCGGCAAATTATTAGATTGTTGCAACAATATAATCAGCAAACAAAGCTTGTTGTATACCGGAGAGTATCTGATGGGGTTAAATACTTTACCAGATACATTCAAACATCATTTGTCATTGAAGCAGATCATAATAAATGGATAGAGATTCGATGCTCGCTATTGACGACCACATGAATGGGTTTCAGATCTTACATAAATCTACAGTCATGTGCGTTTATACCCAAAATATTACCAACATTTTCAACCTCTTGAACTGGAATGAACTTTGTTGTGATTGTTGATTAAATTAAATTAAGGAATAAAAACTCATTGTTGGACGATGGAAAGAAAATTATTTACCAATAATAATGATAACGGAGACAGTTACTAACAGATGCCAGCACATCAACTAACAGGTATCAAGACAGCAACTAACAGGTATCCAGACAGCAACTAACAGGTATCAAGACAGCAACTAACAGGTATCAAGACAGCAACTAACAGGTATCAAGACAGCAACTAACAGGTATCCAGACAGCAACTGCCAGGTATCAAGACAGCAACTAACAGGTATCAAGACAGCAACTAACAGGTATCAAGACAGCAACTAACAGGTATCCAGACAGCAACTGACAGGTATCAA
>SDVV010041902.1:0-10390 GCA_016164225.1 Gammarus roeselii | reverse complement strand
ATGTCGCCAATTATTCCACCTCAGCTCTGTGATGGACAAGGATGTCGCCAATTATTCCACCTCAGCTCCGTGATTGACAAGGATGTCGCCAATTATTCCACCTCAGCTCCGTGATAGACAAGGATGTCGCCAATTATTCCACCTCAGCTCCGTGATAGACAAGGATGTCGCCAATTATTCCACCTCAGCTCTGTGATGGACAAGGATGTCGCCAATTATTCCACCTCAGCTCTGTGATGGACAAGGATGTCGCCAATTTTCAAGCACGCCGTCAAAAGAATGACTAACATGAACGATTCAGATTCAGATTTTATCAGATCGTGTTGATCATAAACCAATACGGCTCGAAGACATCGATTGTCCCTCTTTAACGCAGCACCAAACATTCAGTAAAACACGCAAAGTGATGGATGGGTTCATTTATTAACGTATCAGAAATGCCCTTTTATGTGAGTGACCTTCGTGTGCCTTGCACATTCCACATACGTTTTAAAAATAGTAAAACACCTTATGCCTGAGTTCCAGGTTCCTGTGAGTATTTGTGTCGTTTGAAGACTCCTTGTCTCACAACACTCACACGGGAAGGGTGTTTTGAATTGTACATGAATACTAAGCAGTACCCTGGCGCCTCGTGATGTTGGAAGTTGGACTCATGGTATATGCACTAATCCTGTGCGCCCATGGAGGATCGTAACATGCCGTGTATTGTTTATGTGATCTTGTGCGCGTATTGAAAGCAATGTTAGAATCTAGAGGGCCTCCTAGCAGCATGCCGAGCCAGGTGTCTTTGAGCCCAACCCCTCCGTTCCAGTGTTATTGAGTGCTTCCTTCGGAATATTTATTTATAGCCCAGAATTTGAGTTCATTTACGTTTCGAAACCGTGAATTTAAACCAGAAGGAGATGTTGTGTAGTGCTCCTTACCTTCTTAAGGGCACGAGACAGCACCCCACGTATCTGACTTGAAGGCCCTGCCCCCTCCCGGCCTCTCCCAGAGCCCTCAAACTCGCCCCTGGTAGACAGAACTTCGTGCACCCACTCTGGCCTGACGTCCTAGAATTAAATGAAGTGCCGGGCAGTCACGAGCGGCCGCGCCTTGGACCGCCCATAGCTGTATTCGAGAAAACGTCACACGGCCTGGACCAGCTGCTGCAGGGAGTAAATAATTGCTTCGTAGTCTTGATACTGCAGAAAATAGCCTGGGATCACGTGTACCAGTTGCCCGTGGCGGTATAGAAGCTGACAATATCTGGATATAAAATGTCTCTTGAACGCCCCTACCGTGGAGCTGAACGTCAGCACTCGTGAGCAGAAACAAGCATATGCCTCGGGGCATTTTTGAAATTGGCGTGTAATGCACTTTTTTAGCACCCATTTTCTTAATTGATAACGAATAAAAAAAAATTGTTTATCCTGAATAAATGCCTCCAAAGAAGGGACGACCTCGACGTGATAAGTAGATGAGACACATAATGGTTTGTCTGAGGCAAGGGGGGGGGGAGGTGATTATAAATCATAATTTGAGATATTAAATGCAGCAATCACTCAAACTAGTCTTGCTATGATGCGGAATGAATTGATTCGCACTTAGAACAAAGTGACAAGTCATCATTTATCGTTAGCAGTGATAACATGTTGGAATTAAGCCCATCGCCAAAAGCCTCATGCAAGATGGCATCACGTGCAAAAGATGCAGCTAACAAAATGATTGTACAAAACGATGTTGAATGTAGAAATCGATTTGCAGATTAGAATAGTACCTTGGAATCAAAATGGTTTGAGAGAGGTATTCAGTTTGATAGGTCCAAGATAACACTCAGCAACAGTGCTCCGAAAGGACGTCTACGAAGATCGAGTCAAAGGTTCCTGCCTGAATGATTTTAAACAACATTAAAACATGGGTACGAGGAACCACAGTCCAGCGTCGAATAATACTTTAATAGATTAGTTAGATCAGATTAAAGAAACAAAACGAGCACAAGTGGTTTCCCTTGAAGAGGGGTGAGAATGTTCAACGAAGCATTAGAGAGTAACGCACGCATAAGAGGAAGGTTGTAGGAAGGCCTCAGCTGCAATCACCAGTACCTATACTGGCTACCATCCCACTCCTGTGGAAGGTTGTAGGAAGGCCTCAGCTGCAATCACCAGTACCTATACTGGCTACCATCCCACTCCTGTGGAAGGTTGTAGGAAGGCCTCAGTTACAATCACCAGTACCTATACTGGCTACCATCCCACTCCTGTGGAAGGTTGTAATAAATCCTCAGCTGCAATCACCGGCACCTATACTGGCTACCACCCCACTCCTGTGGAAGGTTGTAATAAATCCTCAGCTGCAATCACCAGTACCTATACTGGCTACCACCCCACTCCTGTGGAAGGTTGTAGGAAGGCCTCAGTTACAATCACCAGTACCTATACTGGCTACCATCCCACTCATGTGGAAGGTTGTAATAAATCCTCAGCTGCAATCACCGGCACCTATACTGGCTACCACCCCACTCCTGTGGAAGGTTGTAGGAAATCTTCAGCTGCAATCACCAGTACCTATACTGGCTACCACCCCACTCCTGTGGAAGGTTGTAGGAAATCCTCAGCTGCAATCACCAGTACCTATACTGGCTACCACCCCACTCCTACATGGGCTATTAAAGCCCCGGAGAAAAGTGATCGAGTGTCACGTGGATATTTTCAGGAACGGGGCAAGTGGATATGGTAGGCGAAACATTCAGGTTTGCGGTCATTGCATCTCAGATGGTCGAGCAAAGACGGACACTCCCATACTCTCAGCAGACTCATACTTTTCCCCGATGGCAGACCCATTGACTTGTTCCAGAGGTTGAGAGTCTTGAGGCCTCCAACTAGATATTGAGTCTAGATCGAAAAGAGCGTATGTGTTGTGAGATTCGAAACTATTCGTAGGAGTTGATGAACGCCACGCCCAGTTCTCCAAGTTCCCAGTCCTCCTCCAAGCGTTCAGAAGAGTATGTTTTCCGTACACTTGTGGCTAGTTGAGGCTGTTGCCCTTCAATGTGAAACGTCGGAGGGCCTCTCTCTAGGATAGACCTGCTCTTGGCAGCTCTAGAGGTTAAATCAAGATAGGCATACAAGTATTTGAATTTCGAGAAAGTCTAAGATTTGAGGATCACCACGCTCAGTTACCTGGACATCGATCCTGACATGGGTTTGTGGGTGGATGTGCGCTGCCTTTACAGACTTTTATCCAGTACATCACGGTAGGAAGTCATGGTTAAGCCCCCAAAACTCCTCTGCAATCGCATTGGGTTTCCCCTGTAAACTGTTTTCTGGGATGCCTCTTCATCCAGCTGTATAAAGCTTAGATTACCAGCTCACTCAAAACTCTACAGATCAGACTAACAAGGTTGAACTTTCCCCACCTCAACTTGCACCTCCTCAGCAAACTCACACATCCTTCCTGTTTCCTCTCGTGCCTCCTCGATTTCACGGTCCTTTTTCTGTCGTACTCACTGACGACGGCGCACAACTGGTGTTTCAGGACGAAGTGCTTTGCCGCAAGGCCCACTTCTTCGTCCTCTTGGCACTCCTGCTGGCACGCGTGAGCTTCTATTTAAAAACAATTAAGCTCTTACACTTCTAAACTTATAATTATTGATTTATCATCTCGAACGACCACTAATCCAACTCAATTACTAAACCATCCATGTGAAAGTTATGCGCGAATGTCTGATCAATCAATCACCTGCACATATGTTTGCTGCTGACTCGCGAACCACACCAGTTAATACTTGGCACGGAATGTGCACGACTGCTCTATTCCTGAGGAAGCCTGGTATAGTTGGAATACGGCAGAGGACTTAAACCCGGTTTCTCTACTAGAATTTGTACTTCCAAGATGTAATTATAAAGTGGGGGACGGCCTGTGGAGCGCACGGTCATAACTGAAACACTTAAATCATTGCATTATAAACCAACTTCACCTTCTCAATACTCACATGTTGAGGATACCACGCCTGCACACGAATGTCCTACCCCCACACCCAGTTCCTTGCTGCAGAGCTAATACTCTCGGCCGCTGTGTAATACTATTGGTGGGCCTGTCAGGACGACCAGCTACTTTTTTAGGCATGACATTGCATCATAACCGATGGACCTTGCGCTGCTGCTCCTATTAACATAATAAACTAATTCGTGTCGTATTTCCCTGCTTCTCTAAGTTTGCTGGGTACAGAGCGTAGGGTAACAGTTTAATTTATTAATCGTGGAGAGATGACAAAAGCCTCCTCCCACCAACGGCAAGTTGATCTATTCAGAAAATCGCGCAATCCTCATCCTCCAACAAAATGAGGACCCTCCACGCACCGTAACCTGCTCTAGTAAAATCATGTGGTGGGTAGGATAAAGTCCATTTTTAAAATAAATAAGACAATATTAGGAGTGTTCCAGCTCGGATGTCATCTGGATCAAAGTTTTTAAGTGAAGCTGCGTTGTGAAAAGCTATCAAAACTGTGTGGAAAAAAAAATCTCCTGAGTAATGCGAAAAACTTACAAAGGGTATTCCAAGCAGGGTCATTTTGCTCAAGAAGTGACCAAGCAGGGTCATTTTGCTCAAGGAATGACCAAGCTGGGTAATTTTATTCAAGGAATGACCAAGCAGGGTCATTTTACTCAAGGAATACTGTCCAGTAATGTATAGGGACATCAGTGACATGTTATCTGCCAATGACATGTTACCAGGGCATAGGATGTTTGCCCGTAGCAGTGCGGGCCAGAAGAGTGCCCACGCCATCGGTCAGAGGTGTGTTTGTAGTAGTGGGGGCCAGAAGAGTGCCCGGTCGGAGGTGTGTCCGTTGTAGTGGGGGCCAGAAGAGTGCCCGGTCAGAGGTGTGTCCGTAGTAATGGGGGCCAGAAGAGTGCCCAGTCGGAGGTGTGTCCGTAGCAGTGGGGAACAGAAGAGTGCCCGGTCAGAGGTGTGTCCGTAGTAGTGGGGGCCAGAAAAGTGCCCGGTCGGAGGTGGGCCCGTAGTCGTGGGGGCCAGAAGAGTGCCCGGTCGGAGGTGTGTCCGTAGTAGTGGGGGCCAGAAGAGTGCCCGGTCGGAGGTGTGTCCGTAGTAGTGGGGGCCAGAAGAGTGCCCGGTCGGAGGTGTGTCCGTAGTAGTGGGGGCCAGAAAAGTGCCCGGTCGGAGGTGGGCCCGTAGTCGTGGGGGCCAGAAGAGTGCCCGGTCGAAGGTGTGCCCGTTGTAGTGGGGGCCAGAAGAGTGCCCGGTCAAAGGTGTGCGCGTAGTAGTGGGGGCCAGAAGACTGCCCGGTCGGGGGTGTGCCCACGGACCCAATTATAGATCCCCTCGTAATAAAAGTCACCCTCTGACATTTGAATGTTCGGTAGAGGGATGACGGAATTATTATATTTGATTTGTTGCATGTTGTTTTATTACTCTGAATCTCATCGTCATTGAGACCTCATCTTGGCCCTCTACTGCTGAGCTGCAGATCATTACAATAATCAGTTAATAATTGCACGCATGCACATCCAAAAATATCCACTCAACTCGAAATTTTCGCGCATTGAGGATGAATTGTATTCTATTCAGTAATATCAGGCGAGTATATCCTGTTCAGGCTGTGCATGACATACAACAGAGTGTAATTGATACGTGCCTCCACCGTGCCCCGTCTATGCATGGTCAAATAGTGTAATTCAGCAACCCATTGGTGTCTGTAAGATAAAGTCGCTGGTGTCATTAAGACAGTTGTTGCGGTTGAATATACGAGTAACAGGCACAGGTGTAAAGTGGAATCATGGAATTGGCAGAGCACAAGGAATTTGTCTATTTAAATGGGAATCAATGGGAAATTCTAAACTTAGATTGTTCAATTTACAATCAGCAAATCTGTCTAAAGTGATAGATTCATAACGAAGATACAACTAACAAAATTCAATCTATCTTCGGAAATCAAATATCATTGAATTCACTCATTAGAACTTTGATAACAGGCATCCATGTTATGCAGCCTCACGCAGCCAATATTGATGAAGAATCGCCTACGATAGTCATTTAACACACAAAACATTATTCCAAACATGAAACTGGCGAAGTTCTTGCAGCTTCATCCCTTCCTTCATAACCAATGTAAGAAAGGCAGTACAGCTTTCACTCCCGTGCGCCTTCTGTTCATCACATTAAAGATATGTTATCAGAATCACCTCCAACTTTAGGCCAAGACGGCACGGATCTTGGCTGCGGTCGTCGAGGCCCAGGACCTGCCATTATCGACTCTGGGTTCAGGAGCTCTGGTCGTCCACCCTCCACTCGACGAGGCGCGTCGGATGTGAAATTGGTACCCATGACAACACCAAGCCATTGCACGTGTTCTTGCCTCCCACCTCCTAACATTCACTATTTATCATCACACTCGCCCTCCATCCTCCATCCCTACTTTCCACACTCACCACCTATCACCACCTATCACCACACTCGCCCTCAATCCCCATCTTTGCTCTCCACACTCACCATTTATCGCCACACTCGCCCTACATCCCTATCTCTACTCTCCACACTCACCATTTATCACAACACTCGCCCTCCATCCCTATCTAAACACTCCACACTCGCCATTTATCACCACACTCGACCTCCATCCCTATCTCTACTCTCCACACTCACCATTTATCGCCACTGTCGCACTCCATTCCCCTCCCTGCTTACCACACTCACTATTTATCACCACACTCGCCCTCCATCCCCACCTCCACTTTCCACACTCACCATTTATCTCCACAGTCGCCCTACATCCTCTTCCAACCTTACCACACTCACCATTTATCACCACACTCGCCCTCCAGCCCCATTTTTCCTCTCCACACTCACCATTTATCACCACACTCGCTCTCCATCCCTATCTCTACTCTCCACTCTCACTATTTATTACCACACTCGCCCTCCATCCCCATCCCTGCTTTCCACACTCACCATTTATCACCACAATCGCTCTCCATCCCCATCCCTGCTAATCACACTCACTATTTATCACCACACTCGCCCTCCATCCCCAACTTTACTCTCCACACTCACCATTTATCAGCACAGTCGCCCTCCATCCCCATACCTGCTCATCACACTCACCATTCATCACCCCAGTCGCCCTCCGTCCCCATCCCTGGTCACCGCACTCACCATTTATCACTACAATCGCCATCCATATACATCTCTACTCGCTTCACTCACTATTTATAACCACACCATTTATCACTACCCTCGCCCTCCATCCCCATCATTGCTTACTACAAACACCATTTATCAACATACTCGCCCTTCATCCCCATCTCTACTCTCCACACTCACCATTAATAACCCCACTCGCCCTCCATCCCCATCCCTGCTCACCACACTGACCATTTAGCACAACACTCGCACTCCATCCCCATCTCCACTCTCCACACTCACCATTTATCACCACACTCCCCGTCCATCCGCATCTTTACTCTCCACACTCACCATTCATCACCACAATCGCCCTCCATCCTCATCTCTACTTTCCACACTCATCATTTATCACCACACTCGCCCTCCATCCCAATCTATACTTTCCACACTCACCATTTATAACCACACTCGCCCACCATCCTCCATCTGTATCTGTACTCTCCACACTCACCATTTACCACCACACTCGCCCTCCATTCACATCCCTGCTAACCACACTAAACATTTATCACCACACTCGCCCTCCATCCCCCATCTCAACCCTCCACACTCATCATCTATCACCACAGTGGCCCTTCATCCCCATCCTTGTTCACCACACTCACCATTTGTTACCACACTCGCCCTCGATCCCCACCTCTACTTTCCACACTCACCATTTATTACCACAATCGCCAGTCATCACCTTCTCTCCTCACCACACTCACCATTTATCACCACTGACATCCTCCAACCCCATCATTACTCTCCACACTCATCATTCATCACCATACTTGCCTACCATCCTAATCTTGACTCTCCACACTCACCATTTATCACCACAATCGCCTTCCATCCCCATTCCTGCCAGCCACACTCACCATTTGTCATCATACCCGCCTTCCATCCCAGTCGCTACTTTCCAAACTCACCATTTATCACCACAGTCGTCCTCCATCCTCCTCTCCGCTCACCACACTCACTATTTATCACGACAATCTCCCTCCAGCCCCATCATTGCCCACCACACTCACCATTTATAACCACACTCGCACTCCATTCCCATCTCTACTCTTCACACTCACTATTTATCACCACACTCGCCCTCCATCCCCATCTCTGCTCTTCACTCTCACTATTTACCACCACACTCGCCCTCCCTCCCCATCCCTGCCCATTACACTCACCATTTAATACCACACTCGCCCTCCCTCCACATCTCTACTCTTCACCATCACCATTCATCACCACACTAGCCCTCCATCCCTATCCCTGCTCACCACACTCACCATTTATCACCACAGTCGTCCCCTATCCTCATCCTCCACTCTCCACACTCACTATTTATCACCACACGCGCCCTCCATCCCCATCGCTATTCTCCGCACTCACCATTTATCCCCACACTCACCCTCTATCCCAATCTCTACTCTCCACACTCACCATTTATCACCACACTCGCCCTCCATACTCCATCTCTACCCTCCACACTCATCGTTTATTACCACAGTCGCCCTCCATCCCCATCCCTGCTCACCACACTCACCATTCATCACCACACTCGCCCTCTAATCCAACCTCTACGTTCCACACTCACCATTTATCACCAGAGTCGCCCTCCATCCCCTTCCCTCCTTACAAGATTACACATTTATCACCACACTCGCCAATCCCTATTTTTACTCTACACACTAACCATTTATCACCACACTCGCTTCCTATCCCCATCCCTACTTTTCATACTCAGTATTTATCACCACACTCGCCCTCTATCTCCATCTCTACTCTCCACACTCACCGTGTATCACCACACTCGCCCACCATCCCCATCTCTACTCTCCATACTCACCATTTATCACCACACTCGCCCTCCATCCCCATCCCTGCTCACCACACTCACCATTTATCACCACACTCGCCCTCCATCTGTATCTCTACTCTCCACACGTACCATTTATCACCACAGTCGCCCTCCATTCTCCATGTCTACGCTCTACACTCACCATTCATCACCACACTCGCCCTCCATTCCCATCCCTGCTCACCACACTCACCATTTAGCACCACACTCGCCCTCCGTCCCTATCTCCACTTTCCACATTCACCATTTATCACCACACTCGCCCTACATCCCTATCTCAATTCTCCACATTCATCATTGAAAACCACACTCGCCCTCCATCCCCGTCTATACTCCCCACACTCACCATTTATCACCACACTTGCCCTCCATACTTTATCACTACCCTCCACACTCACCAGTTATCACCACAGTCGCCCTCCATCCTTTATCACTACCCTCCACACTCACCATTTATCACTACAGTCGCTCTTCATCCCCCTCCTTGCCTACCACACTCACCATTTATCACCACACTCGCCCTCCATCCCCACCTCTACTTTCCACGCTCATCATTTATCACCACAGTCGCCCTCCATCCCCTTCCCTCCTCACCACACTCTCCATATATTACCGCAGTCGCCCTTCATCCCATATCCCCGTCTATACTTTCCACACTCGCCATTTATCACCACACTCACCCTCCATCCCCATCTCTATTCTCCACACTCATCATTTATCACCACACATGCCCTCCATCCCCATCTCTACTCCCTACACTCACCATCTATCACCACACTCGCCCTCCAGCCCCATCTCTACTCTCCACACTCACCCATCGTTCCCACCCAACGACAACAAATGCTCGTTCTTCAGTCACCTTCTCCATCCATCAACCTTCTTACACGCGCCCTTCACCCCCCTTCTCCATCCATCATCCTCCTTACGCTCGTTCTTTAGTCACCTTCTCCATCCATCATCCTCCTTTCGCTCGTTCTTTAGCCACCTTCTCCATCCATCATCCTCCTTACGCTCGTTCTTTAGCCACCTTCTCCATCCATCATCCTCCTTACGCTCGTCCTTTAGTCACCTTCTCCATCCATCATCCTCCTTTCGCTCGTTCTTTAGCCACCTTCTCCATCCATCATCCTCCTTTCGCTCGTTCTTTAGCCACCTTCTCCATCCATCATCCTCCTTACGCTCGTCCTTTAGTCATCTTCTCCATCCATCATCCTCCTTACGCTCGTTCTTTAGCCACCTTCTCCATCCATCATCCTCCTTACGCTCGTCCTTTAGTCACTTTCTCCATCCATCATCCTCCTTTCGCTCGTTCTTTAGCCACCTTCTCCATCCATCATCCTCCTTACGCTCGTTCTTTAGCCACCTTCT
>SDVV010041901.1:0-10390 GCA_016164225.1 Gammarus roeselii | reverse complement strand
CCGCGCCCTGCACTCCATTGCAGGAGTGGTGCCATGCCAGCGCTGGGTCCGCGCCCTGCACTCCATTGCAGGAGTGGTGCCATGCCAGCGCTGGGTCCGCGCCCTGCACTCCATCGCAGGAGTGGTGCCATGCCAGCGCAGGAGCGGTGCCATGCCAGCGCAGGAGCGGTTTTCAATTAGCGTGGATGGTAACGTTACCTTGAGTTGAATAGGAGTACAAGCGACAATTAAGCTCCTGTTGGCGTGAGGCTTCTGAAATATGGAGGACCCTTTCAATAGGACTGCATACATGAGAGATAAACAGAGGTATTATGATAACCAAAGCTGGCCCGCACGACCCTCTCTCACTCCTTAACGAGAGTTCCTCTCTCTTTGGCCATCACCGACAGTGCACCGCTGCTCTCTATCAACAAAGCAGTCCCTCAAAATCCTCTCTCACTCCTTAACGAGAGTTCCTCTCTCTTTGGCCATCACCGACAGTGCACCGCTGCTCTTTATCAACAAAGCAGGCCCTCACAATCCTCTCTCACTCCTTGACGAGAGTTCCTCTGTCTTTGGCCATCACCGACAGTGCACCGCTGCTCTCCATCAACAAAGCAGGCCTCCGCGACTCTGTCACTCCTTATCGAGAGTTCCTTTCTCTTCGGCCATCACCAACAGTGCACCGCTGCTCTCTATCACGTAAGCCTGCAGGACGTCTTCTTCAGTCGTTTCCATTACATAACCTGACGAAGGAGGCAGAACTGCATATGATTTTTAGTCCGCTCACAGCCTTTTACCTAATTCTTTTGATAATGTTGATGTTGTCATCAATAAATATTCAATGTATTTATATTGCATCTAAATTTCGAATGTACCATTCCTGTTTTGTTAGAGTTTAATGTCAGACACTGTCATCCAGAACCCATGGAGCGTCGGGACCATCTACTGTTGGCATGGTCCCAATAACTCGACCACTCCCGAATGCATTTCAATGAAGCTTTTACCATCACGTAGAGTGTTATTGCTGAAGAGAGGGGGAGCACGAGCTTATTGATGAAGAGAGGGGGAGCACGAGCTTATTGATGAAGAGAGGGGGAGCACGAGCTTATTGATGAAGAGAGGGGGAGCACGAGCTTATTGATGAAGAGAGGGGGAGCACGAGCTTATTGCTGAAGAGAGGGGGAGCACGAGCTTATTGATGAAGAGAGGGGGAGCATGAGCTTATTGCTGAAGAGAGGGGAAGCACGAGCTTATTGCTGAAGAGAGGGGGAGCATGAGCTTATTGATGAAGAGAGGGGGAGCACGAGCTTATTGATGAGATTAGCCTCCTGACAAGCCCCGTCTGCAAATAGCTCCTCCAGTAATTCGATAAAGCCTTGCTCGGAAGAAGCAAGTTTTCGGAGTACGTCAATTCATGAAAAACTAGGAAGTCTTCTGACTGTTCAGAAGAGCCCTGCTATCGACTGGGGCTGTCGGCATGGCAACGGCGCATGCGCATCTCGAGCCTTTTCGTGCTTGGCAGACGTTTACCACTCATTGAAACCTTTAGTAACTCTATACAGCGCGGCACACCAGTCTTTGTAGTCCCATTCAAAGAAAGACTATCTGCGAGACATCTGTCACGTTTAATCTTGTTTGAAAGACGTTGGCTGGCTGTTTCGGCAGAGGTTAGTGAGTGGTCCAACTGAGGATGGGAGATGTCTGCTGGTGCTGGTTACGGGTGAGTAGTCAGCTTCAAGGGGTCGATAGAGGAAGCACTCCCAACTGCTGTGGAGAGGGGGAGGCGATACGGGGGGGCGGCACTTGCAGGGAGGACGTAGTAAGAGCAAGTGGAGCGGTAAACTCCTTAACAGGCTTCATACGCCACGGCGAGACGTGTTCAAGGATGTTATCTTTAAGAATGAAGTGCCGAAGATGGACACGCGTTAACTTTAGTGTCACGGCAGATTTCGTAATCAGCTTCTGGGATATTTTTGATCAAAGTTACTGAGAGATTATCGGGAGGTGAACTTCATGTAAATAAGGAGAGCTCAAAAACTTTTGTCTTTTTTAAGGATCCTTCCATTAATGTCCTGTCTAAGAACGCTAGCTTTAATAAGAAGGAACCGACGGAAGGTGAACGCGTGTCAACCTCTTCTTTTTGCCGGGACTGCACGGCTCTAGCGGTCCCTGCCACCAGATGCGATCGGGAAGCGTCGTTCATGAAAGCATTAAACGACTACACGAAACATAATTTCATTTTATGGCCTCATCAATTAATATAAATAACACTAATTATTTACGAATGCCACACAAGTAGAAGGGAGTCACTGATCAACGGTAACTTCAATACGAAGGACGATGACATGGTCATCCAATGTGAAGTGTGATGACGTGGTCATTCATTGTGAAGTGTGATGACGTGATCATTCAATGTGAAGTGTGATGACGTGGACATTCAATGTGAAGTGTGATGACGTGGGCATTCAATGTGAAGTGTGATGACGTGGTCATTCAATGTGAAGTGTGATGACGTGGTCATTCAATGTGAAGTGTGATGACGTGGTCATTCAGTGTGATGTGGGATGACGTAGTCATTCAATGTGAAGTTTGATGATATGGGCATTCAATGTGAAGTTTAATGAAGCGGTCATTCAATGTGAAGTGTGATGACACGGTCATTCAATGTGAAGTGTGATGACATGGGCATTCAATGTGAAGTGTGATGACATGGTCATTCAATGTGAAGTGTGATGACGTGGTCATTCAATGTGAAGTGTGATGACGTGGTCATTCAATGTGAAGTGTGATGACGTGGTTAAATTAATGTGAGGTGTGATGACGTGGTCATTCAATGGGAAGTGTGATGACATAGTCATTCAATGTGAAGTGTGATGACGTGGTCATTCAATGGTAAGTTTGATGACATGGGCATTCAATGTGAAGTTTGATGACGTGGTCATTCAATGTGAAGTGTGATGACGTGGTCATTTAATGTGAAGTGTGATGACGTGGTCATTCAATGTGAAGTGTGATGATGTGGTTATTCAATGTGATGTGTGATGACGTGGTCATGTGTAGTGTGATGACATGGTCATTCAATGTGAAGTGTGATGACATGAGCATTCAATGTGAAGTGTGATGACGTGGTCATTCAATGTGAAGTGTGATGACGTGATCAATCAATGCGGAGTGTGATGACATGGGCATTCAAAGTGAAAGTGCGATGACGTGGTCATTCAATGTAAAGTGTGATGACATGGGCATTCAATGTGAAGTGTAATGACATTAGCATTCAATGTGAAGTGTGATGACGTGGTAATTCAATGTGAAGTGTGATGACGTGGTCATTCAATGTGAAGTGTAATGACGTGGTCGTTCAATGTGAAGTGTGATGACGTGGTAATTCAATGTGAAGTGTGATGACATGGTCATTCAATGTGAAGTGTGATGATGTGGTCATTTAATGTGAAGTGTGATGACATGGGCATTCAATGTGAAGTGTGATGACGTGGTCAATCAAAGTGAAGTGTGATGACGTGGTCTTTCAATGTGAAGTGTGATGACGTGGGCATTCAATTTGAAGTGGGATGATGTGGTCATTCAATGTGAAGTGTGATGACATGGTCATTCAATGTGCAGTGTGATGATGTGGTCATTCAATGTGAAGTGTGATGACATGGGCATTCAATGTGAAGTGTGATGACGTGGTCATTCAATGTGAAGTGTGATGACGTGGTCATTCAATTTGAAGTGTGATGACGTGGTCATTTAATGTGAAGTGTGATGACATGGTCTGCTTCTGGTATGCACAACTCGATAATCTTGTTTATTCCAGACAGCGGGACCTGCAGGCCGGGCTGACACCGACTGGTGACGTCATCAATCAAGAGATGACGGCACAACAGACTCGAACTGATGTGACACCGACTGGTGACGTCAGCAGTCGAGAGATGACGTCAATGCAGACTTGAACAGCTGTGACACCGAATGGTGACGTCATCAGTCAAGAGATGACGTCACACAACAGCTGATCCCGGACTCCGCTGGCGCCCATGACCTTTAAGTAGCCTCTCCGTTGAGACACTTTCTCACGACTAATTTTTATAGGTTCTCTGCCACTCTGAAGAACCGTCAGATAAAACACATCCAACATAAATATATTAGCATTTTTAACACTTTCATGCACATAATTGGTACAGCAGATGAAACCGAACCAGAAATTTCAAAATATTGCAAGTAAACTACGGTACAGACACCAGGTCTTGTTTTCAGTTGGTAATTTATTGGCTGGTAGTAACAGATGTTATTGGTTTATGATATTTGTGTAGTTTAATGAATATTTTTTTATCGAAGAGCGTTAGCCTGTGTTCAGATTAGACTGTCCTTATCGCACAGAACAAGTTTGATGTCGTCTTAGTGGTAGCGTCCTAACTTGTATAGGCAAGCACTAGGTGTCCATTAAGCTGTTCATGTCATCTCATTTATCCCTTGGTCATGAAATTAGGCACCGTGTGTTTCATGAAGAGATTTTTTTATAACAGCTATTTTCTATTTAGGTAATATTCATTTTAGTGCATTATTTCTACGTCAAACTCAGCTTTACAAGGTACGCTGAAACTTCGAACACCAATTGAAACAAAGAAGTCTTATGAAATAAACTACACAAGTTAGTTTTTTTTTTTTTTTATTAGGGAGTACAATAAATTACATTGTGATTCATATTACTCGATGTAGCCACACTATGCATGCAGCTATATGATGGCATTCGAGCAACTCATAACGGCCGTTGCCCGGGCACGTAGGGTATCCTGTGGACGCTTGTCTTATTCATTGATCGCTGAAGTTTACGGTATTTTTCATTGCAATCATGACGATATTTTTCTCCGCTCACATAGCGAACTGCTGTCTTCACGGTTGATGCGAACTGCTGTCTTCACGGTTGATGCGAAATGCGGACTTCACGTTTGATGCGAACTGCTGACTTCAGGGTTGATGCGAAATGCGGACTTCACGTTTGAAGCGAACTGCCGACTTCACGGTTGATGCGAAATGCGGACTTCACGTTTGATGCGAACTGCTGACTTCAGGGTTGATGCGAAATGCGGACTTCACGGTTGATGCGAAATGCGGACTTCCGGTTGATGCGAAATGCGGACTTCACGTTTGATGCAAACTGCTGACTTCACGGTTGATGCGAACTGCTGGCTTCACGGTTGATGCGAAAGGCAGACCTCACGGTTGATGCGAACTGCTGACTTCACAGTTGATGCGAACTGCTGACTTTACGGTTGATGCGAAATGCGGACTTCACGTTTGATGCAAACTGCTGACTTCAGGGTTGATGCGAAATGCGGACTTCACGGTTGATGCGAAATGCGGACTTCCGGTTGATGCGAAATGCGGACTTCACGTTTGATGCAAACTGCTGACTTCACGGTTGATGCGAACTGCTGGCTTCACGGTTGATGCGAAAGGCAGACCTCACGGTTGATGCGAACTGCTGACTTCACAGTTGATGCGAACTGCTGACTTTACGGTTGATGCGAAATGCGGACTTCACGTTTGATGCAAACTGCTGACTTCAGGGTTGATGCGAAATGCGGACTTCACGGTTGATGCGAAATGCGGACTTCCGGTTGATGCGAAATGCGGACTTCACGTTTGATGCGAACTGCTGACTTCACGGTTGATGCGAACTGCTGGCTTCACGGTTGATGCGAAATGCAGACCTCACGGTTGATGCGAACTGCTGACTTCACGGTTGATGCGAACTGCTGACTTCACGGTTGATGCAAACTGCTCACTTCACGGTTGATGCGAAATGCGGACTTCACGGTTGATGCGAACTGCTGATTTCACGTTTGATGCGAACTGCTGACTTTACGGGTGATACGAAATGCGGACTTCACGTTTGATGCAAACGGCTGACTTCACGGTTGATGCAAAATGCGGACTTCACGTTTGATGCGATATGCTGACTTCACGTTTGATGCGAATTGCTAACTTCACGGTTGATGCGAAATGCGAACTTCACGTTTGATGCGAACTGCTAACTTCGCGGGTGACGCGAAATGCAACTTCACGTTTGAAGCGAACTGCTGCCTTCACGGGTGATGCGAAATGCGGACTTCACGTTTGATGCGAACTGCTGACTCCACGGTTGATGCAAAACGCGGACTTCACGATTGATGCGAAATGCTGACCTCACGATTGATGCAAATTGCTGACTTCATTTTGATGCG
Source organism: Gammarus roeselii (assembly GCA_016164225.1). Lineage (NCBI taxonomy): Eukaryota > Metazoa > Arthropoda > Malacostraca > Amphipoda > Gammaridae > Gammarus > Gammarus roeselii. The sequence continues at coordinate 4,184 of SDVV010041901.1, read as the reverse complement.
AAATGCTGACCTACGTTTGATGCGAAATGCCGACTTCACGTTTGATGCAAAATGCTGATTTCACGGTTGATGTGGGCTGCTGACTTCACGTTTGATGCGAAATGCTGATTTCACGGTTGATGCAGAATGCTGACTTCGCGTTTGATGCGAGCTGCTGACTTCACGGAAGATGCAAACTGCTGACTTCACGGTTGATGCGAAATGATGATTTCACCGTCGATGCAAAATGCTGACTTCACATATGATGCGAAATGCTGACTTCCATGTTTGATGCGAAATGCTGACTTCACGTTTGATACGAAATGCTGACTTCACGTTTGATGAAGAATGCTGACTTCACGTTTGATGTGAAATGCTGACTGCACGTTTGATGCGAACTGCTGACTTCACGTTTGATGCAAACTGCTGACTTCACGGTTGATGCAAACTGCTCACTTCACGGTTGATGCGAAACGCTGCCTGTAGAAGGCTCGCATCGAAGGTGTAACTGAAGAACGAACACACGTTATAACTAAGCTGTTAATCGATATCAAACACAACAAAGCTTAACTGACAACAAAACAAGCGAAAACTAATTTATAGTCTTGATGACAATCTTTCAGAACTCTGAAGTTATCCTGACCTCATGAAGATAACTCCAGAATTTTATGAAGTGTATTTTCCATTTTTCCCCACAACATCAGGTTATTTGACAAGTTGGGCATCTGTGCGCTGCTGATGAAAACATTCACAAACTCGTTGGAATGCGCTTTTTCCTGTTTCACTAGTTGAATGTGTAAATAAGCTAACCAGACCTGATTAAAGGCTGCAATCAATCAGAACAGCGCTATTTATGATATACTGTACTGAGGAGTCTTTTAACAGAACGACAGTTGATAAATTGTTTTAGTGGTTATAAGGGTTGCAACACTGTGCCGGCGCCCCTTTCATCAATTTGGTCTCTCCCATCGACTTGAGTTTATATTTTATATCAACCGACAGAATCAAAGTCAGAATTAATTGTCAAAATAGTGAACGAAAAAATAAAATAAAAATATTTGACTGAAATATCCAACATGGCAACTGATCTGGTACGAAACTGGGCATATGCATGCAGTGAATTGATCAAATTTGGCCGCTCCTTAATCGGCTCTGCATCAGCGTGAGGTCAATCTTCAACGCGATGGTCAAGGGTGTGATAAATGTGATTGTACTATGGGGGAAAATCAAACTATGAAGTAAACAGATCTCTCTATGAATTTTGAAGCTCTCTTGACATCAAGTGGCAATCATCACTATTAACATCAAGTAACAATCATCACTATTGACATCAAGTAATAATCATCACTCCTGACATCAAGTGCAATCATCACTATTAACATCAAGTAAAAGGCATCACTATTGACATCAAGTAATAATCATCACTCATGACATCCAGTCACAATCATCACTCCTTACATCAAGTGACAATCATCACTTTACATCAAGTGACAATCATCACTCATGACATTAAGTAACAATCGTCACTCCTGACATCAAGTGACAATCATCACCCATGACATCAAGTGACAATCATCACTCCTGACATCAAGTAAGAATCATCACTTATAACATCCAGTGACAATCATCACTCTTAACACCAAGTGACAATCATCACTACCGACATCAAGTGACAATCATCACTCATGACATCAAGTGACAATCATCACCCTTGATATCAAGTGACAATCATCACTCTTGACATCAAGTAAGAATCATCACTTATAACACCAAGTGACAATCATCACTTATAACATCAAGTAACAATCATCCCTCTTAACACCAAGTGACAATCATCACTCTTGACATCAAGTAACAGTTAGCGCTCATGACATCAAGTAACAAATATCACTCTTGACATCAAGTGACAACCATCACTCTTGATATCAAGTGACAGTCATCACTCTTGACATCAAGTAGCTATCATCACTCTCGACATCAAGTAGGAATCATCACTGTGCAGTTTTCACTGAAAGACTTCAAGAGATCGACAGCAAAACCCATGCGTTACCGATCCAAGTTACTTCATATTGTTCTTCTCCTCTTTAATTGCAAGCTGCTATTTATTTAGGTTCGGTGCATACTGATCAACAATAACAGAAGAAGAGACCTACACTCTGATGAACCAATAATCAACAAAATTTATTATTTCAGAGCATTTCAAAGTGATTGCCAAAAGATTCCTTCACAGTCTGCTCAAAATAGCATATTTATTTAAATGTAAAATCCAATGAATGTCATTGTAATATGCTCTTATATGAACAATGTTCTCCTGCGATCTTGCGTATATATTACATAAAACTGCAGCATTACATTCAGGTTTATATTTAATACCATCCTTATTATTAGTTCCTGCAAGGTTTCGAGGAGAAGAGTTGGGAGTATTTTACCTCAGCTCACTCCTAATTGAAGCTAAAATGGGAACGTTGGCGCCAGTGTAGGAACGTTGGCGCCAATGTAGGAACGTTGGCGCCAGTATAGGAACGTTGGCGCCAGTGTAGGAACATTGGCGCCAGTATAGGCACGTTGGCGCCAGTATAGGAACGTTGGCGCCAGTGTAGGAGCGTGGGGTTAGTATAAGAACGTTGGGGTCAGTATAGGAACGTTTGTGTCAGTACATTGACCGACATTTTCTGATTGTTATGACATCGTTTCTTCACAAATGCTGAAATGTAATAATGTGAAGCATGTTTGATACACAATTTTATAATGCCAGTAGATGTAGCAATCAATCAGATTGCACTGTAGCAAACGCACTTCAGAAGATGTACAACACTGTAGCAAACGCACTTCAGTAGATGTACCACACTGTAGTGGACGCACTTCAGTAGATGTACAACACTGTAGCAAACGCACTTCAGTAGATGTACCACACTGTAGTGGACGCACTTCAGTAGATGTACAACACTGTAGCAGACGCACTTCGGTAGATGTACAACACTGTAGCAGACGCACTCCAGAAGATGTACACAATTGTAGCGGACGCACTTCAGTAGATGTACAGCACTTCATCGGATGCACTTCAGTAGGTGTACAGCACTTTATCGGATGCACTTCAGTAGGTGTACAGCACTTTATCGGACGCATTTCAGTAGATCTACAGCACTGTAGCGGACACACTTCAGTAGATGTACAGCACTTCATCGGATGCACTTCAGTAGGTGTACAGCACTTTATCGGATGCACTTCAGTAGATGTACAGCACTTTATCGGACGCAATTCAGTAGATGTACAGCACTGTAGCGGACGCACTTCAGTAGATGTACAGCACTTTATCGGGAGCAGTTCAGTAGATGTACAGCACTTTATCGGACGGACTTCAGTAGATGTAGAGCACTTTATTGGGCGCACTTCAGTAGATGCACAGCACTTTATCGGACGCACTTCAGTAGATATACAGCACTGTAGCGGACTCACTTCAGTAGATGTACAGCACTTTATCGGGCGCACTTCAGTAGATGTACAGCACTTTATCGGACGGACTTCAGTAGATGTACAGCACTTTATCGGGCGCACTTCAGTAGATGTACATCACTTTATCGGGCGCACTCAGTAAATGTACAGCACTTTATCGGACGCACTTCAGTAGATGTACAGCACTTTATCGGACGCACTCCAGTAGATGTACAGCACTTTATCGGACGCACCCTAAAACATAGAAAGCTCAATAAACTCTACGGACAACAAAAAGTACGTTTCACTAACAGAAGCAACATAAAGAGGAACAAACACGAAATAGTAGGTATAAAAGTCATTTATTTCCATCATCTGGCAATGGGCATTCAATTTTTAAAATATTACACATAAAACTTTATTGCCGTAAACAGTATTTGAATTAATGTAAACGAAAATTTAATTTGAAATTCGTCGCTGGTTCTAATTTCATGCAACAGGTTATAAATTACAATATTATAATCTTTGACCGACAGCCAACATCTTATTTGAAGTAAGAATCAGCAATGCCTGGTACGAAATACATGGGGTGGGGCGATCACGAAATACATGGGGTTGGGAAAATTTCAAAATACATAGGATTGGGAAAACCGCCAACACAATGGGCTAAGAAATCCTGAGAACATGGGGTTGGGAAATCAAAATGCGGTAACATATTGTAGAGATGGGTAAAATATGAATAATAAAGGGTTGAATAGGTGACATAAATTACA
>SDVV010041900.1:0-10390 GCA_016164225.1 Gammarus roeselii | reverse complement strand
GAAAGCTCCAAAAACGAGAAAAGGGGGAGGCAATTTGTTTTGTCAATCAATGGATCATTTCGCGTTCAGTAGATTAGAAACCATCGTTATTTGTTTGTTCTGTTTTGCAATTTTTGCTCAGGGAGGAGATCAGAGCCGTCACCAAGAAGAGCGCCTGCTACGCTCTCGCACAGCCTTCTATTTAATTTCACCTCTCCCTACGGTTTCAGGGAGGAGATCAGAGCCATCACCAAGAAGAGCGCCTCCTACGCTCTCGCACAGCCTTCTATTTCATTTCACCTCTCCCTACGGTTTCATGGAGGAGATCAGAGCCATCACCAAGAAGAGCGCCTGCTACGCTCTCTGCATCGCCTTCTATTTCACTTCACCTCCTCTTACGGTTTTCATCAGCCTCGTCGCCGCGGTCATGGTTGGCCGAGGGTTGTCGGTCGAGATGGTGTTTGTGACCTACCACGTCTTCAACAACCTCAACGTTCCTCTTAACTATTTTTTTCCGCAAGGCATCGCTTTGGCGTCGGAATTAACTGTGGCATGCCAAAGGATCCAGGTGAATATGGAACAGGTTACTCCTGACAGGTGCGATTTTTCCCCTTCTATCACTACTTGACCATTTTAACATTTTTTCATCATTAGGCATACACAAATATGTTGACTAAAGATTTCATAAAGGTTCCAGGGGGGTTTGCTCAGCGAGGAACTTTTCTCGTGTTCAGGCACGTCAGTTGCATGTCTAAAAATATATGTTGACTAAAGATTTCATAAAGGTTCCAGGGGGGTTTGCTCAGCGGGGAACTTTTCTCGTGTTCAGGCACGTCAGTTGCATGTCTAAAAATAAATGTAAAAGTCATGATTAATGTTTGCTCGGAAACAGCGGTTTCAGAGGAAACAAAGTCGCTTTCACTCTTGTAAGTGTTTGATAAGTCGCTCTATTATAAACAAACAACCAGGAACTGTCAGTCCTAAAACAATGTGCACACATTTAATATGATATACAATGATTATAATCAAAAGAAATGTTAATGCATTCCCAGTGATGCTAAATATTTGTTTTGCTCTGTATCTATACTTCTTGTACAGTTGCGTCATTTTAATATTCCCGGAAAATAGGACTGTTTGAATCATTAAAAAGTGTTCATGCTTCAGTGTGTTTAATAATGCCGGTACAGCGCCTGGCGAGCAATTGAGGTCCAATAAATTGGTTTTTGTCGATGCTTGAAAACGAGTCACAATCTCGGTAATGTTTTGCATCATCGTTCAAAATATATCATGCGACTATTATTATGCGATGCGACTATTATTAATTAGTTACAAACTCAAATAGCAACGACATGCATGGCAAGTAGAGCCCCGACCAGCCAGGCTTAGTTTATAGCGCTGGAGAAGTTCTATAGCCTATAACGATTACCCAATTTCAACCTTAGTCTAACGATACCCAATTTCAACCTTAGTCTAACGATACCCAATTTCAACCTTAGTCTAACGATACCCAATTTCAACCTTAGTCCAACGATACCAAATTTCAACCTTAGTCCAACGATACCCAATTTCAACCTTAGTCTAACGATATCCAATTTCAACCTTAGTCCAACGATACCCAATTTCAACCTTAGCATGGGTTAGTGAGGAAACAATCGTATTCGTCTAACTTAACGTCTAACTTAAAGGATTTATTGTTTATTTATGTATGGTAGGAGTGGGTTAAGTATTTCTGCATACTTGATATAAATTTCGTGGATTTATCTCTTGTTTTGTTGCAGACTTTTCTGCTCCTGAAGGAGAGGACACGCAGTATCTTCATTCAACAAACTCTTTATTATCCACCAATGGAGGTTTGTTGATGTTTCTCAACTAATCGCATCAAACACTCAATGAAAGTATTTTCTTAATAATCTACTATAATGGAGTATAATTAAATTTATAATATTTCTATTTCTTTTCGTATCCCACACATACCTTTCGGCATTGCACACGCCTGTTTTTGCCAACAATCTCCTGATCAGACTCCTGATCAGTCGTTGTGTTACTGTATAGTGCCCAGTTCACAATTTTGTTCACTATTATCATTGAGAGTGAAACTCTGGACACGGTGTGACCACAATACAACGTAACTTATTGCCCTCCAGCTGCCATCAAAAGATACGTTATCCATCGTAGCATAGTGTATTAAACTCTGGACACGGTGTGACCACAATACAACGTAACTTATTGCCCTCCAGCTGCCATCAAAAGATACGTTATCCATCGTAGCATAGTGTATTAAACTCTGGACACGGTGTGACCACAATACAACGTAACTTATTGCCCTCCAGCTGCCATCAAAAGATACGTTATCCATCGTAGCATAGTGTATTTAAAATGTTATGCTTTATCCATTGCGATTTCTTGAATAAATTGTCAACAATGAAGATCATCGTGCAGCGTTGCACAAAACAAGGAGGCAGAGTTTGCATCATCCCAACAAAACCACAGAGATCAATAATAGAGGACTTTGTTGTGGACATTCTGACCTCCTCGTCTGATCAAACTGCTCTATTTTCCCTGACTAATCACATTTTGCCTCAAATTCAGCTCACTGCAAGTCTTTTAAATACAATCTCCTAAATCGAATGGTTGGGGAAGTTTCCCTTGATCATCATCCGCTCTCCTGCGAGGCAACACCGAATAGCAGAATGGAAGGAGTTTCTAATTGGTAATCGAATGGGTGAGGAAATACGCATTGCCCATCATACGCTTTCCTGCAAGTCAAAGCTTTATTAACAAGCGAACTTCATTGGTTCGTGTTATCAGGAAAGTGAGATGATGAACGTGGTTCGTGTTATCAGGAAAGTGAGATGATGATCGTGGTTCGTGTTATCAGGAAAGTGGTGTCGAGATGATGAACGTGGTTCGTGTTATCAGCAAAGTGGTGTCGAGATGATGAACGGGGTTCGTGTTATGAGGAAAGTGGTGTCGAGATGATGAACGTGGTTCTTGTTATCAGGAAAGTGGTGTCGAGATGATGAACGTGGTTCGTGTTATCAGGAAAGTGGTGTCGAGATGATGAACGTGGTTCGTGTTATCAGGAAAGTGGTGTCGAGATGATGAACGTGGTTCGTGTTATCAGGAAAGTGGTGTCGAGATGATGAACGTGGTTCGTGTTATCAGGAAAGTGGTGTCGAGATGATGAACGTGGTTGTGTTATCAGGAAAGTGGTGTCGAGATGATGAACGTGGTTCGTGTTATCAGGAAAGTGGTGTCGAGATGATGAACGTGGTTCGTGTTATCAGGAAAGTGGTGTCGAGATGATGAACGTGGTTCGTGTTATCAGGAAAGTGGTGTCGAAATGATGAACGTGGTTCGTGTTATCAGGAAAGTGGTGTCGAGATGATGAACGTGGTTCGTGTTATCAGGAAAGTGGTGTCGAGATGATGAACGTGGCTGCGCGCTGGAGTCCTGATCACGGCCCGAACACCTTGGAAAGCATCACGGCGTCTGTTAAGAGCGGCCAACTGCTCGTCGTGGTGGGGGCCGTCGGTTCGGGCAAGGTAAGTTGTGTTAGAAAATTTGTTATTGGCTGATCTATAACATATTTTTTTACAATCAATTTTTATTTCGCCGTTTATGCTTTTACCCAACTGCTAATAGAATAGAAAAAAATCCATTCGCAATAATATCAAAAAATTATCGTTCAAATTTCCGATGCTATGATCTCAAAAAACACGGTCGTTTAACGCCGTTTGGCGCGTGCTGGAGAAAAAAGACAGAAACTCCTAAAAAGCCGTGTAAGTTTGTCTAAATCCAGGTCTATCAAATTACACGGCAGTAAACTTAACAATTTTTGCAAACAGGACCGTCGAAAATATTCGAGCGTTATCGTGCGAAATCGTGGTAGCAAAGTCCGAAGACTTAGAAATCTTGCTGTCGCTTCAAGAATTTAAACTGGAATTGCGTACAGAATATCGGCATCGGGAATAGGAGTTAAAAATGTAAGATTGGAAATGGCATTACTCGAGTTGTCGTGCTGTATTTGCAACACGCTGCAACACGACCAGGGGTGAAATTTGGGCCCGTTATTTTCTTTCTGTGTAAAGAATGTAGCTAAAATATGGGGAATAATGTCACATCTATTATTCGGATATCATATTCAAACTTGATATCAACGTACTATTCAACAGCTGAATGACATTTTTTCCAACAGAGTTCGTTACTAAAAGCCATCCTTGACGAAATTCCTGTCCTGGGAGGAAACATCAAAATCAGAGGACGAGTCGCATACGCTCCTCAGGATGCCTGGATCTTCGCAGGAACGCTACGTGAGAACATCCTTTTTGGCCAGGAGTACGACCATACTCGATTCAAAGAGGTCCTTCAAGGTTTGTCAAATAAGAAAAAAACTATTAATCTCAAGTCTTGAAATTGGATGATCGCTTCAATAGACAGAGAACGTGTTATGAAGCTGCAGAAACTGGTTTCCATAGGTTTCCTCATGTGTACGGAGAGATAAGCTACAATCATCCACGCCGTCTGCAAAATTAACGGAATCAATTGCATTCAAATCCAACCGAAGCAGAAACTGTTTCATATCATTCTGATATTTTTAATGCATAGAGGACGTGAAACGGTTAACTATCCCTTTGCACTCTATATTTGGAGACAATATTGCTAGGCAATTATTCCGCTGCAATATGTTCTAAGCTATACCCATGTGTTCCATCGATGATAGGCGTATTGCAGCTAATTGGGAGCTCAATATGCTCAGCATCAAACGAGTGTGGGCCCGTACAAGACGCCCGCTTGGCTCTGTAATAATAGGAACGACCTATTTGCATGACTATATAGGGATCATATTCAGTAGTCGTAGAAGGCATGGGGTGAGCAGAAGAGTTCATTCTAGCAGTACTTCTAAATTGAATTTGTAGTACAACTAGCCCATTGCCGTACAACACATCTATCAAGGTAACTACGTGGATATAACCAACTCAGATCGAGAGTCGAGTTTTTACAAAAAGCCAAGTGCTGAAATTGGGTAAAACATCGCATCCGGAAGTTCTACGAGATCAAGAAAAGCTTGAAGCCCTGCAAATGAAATCAGGAAAACATTTCTCTTCACATCAAATGCAAACTCCTCTGAGAAATGTCCGTTTGGTCACTCTTAACTGAAATGGGTTTAACAGTGCAGAAAGCGTTGTGAAACAGCAATGTAGAAATAATGATATATGTGCGCTGCATGAGACATGGCTGTTTAAGCACGAGCTCCCGATTAGTCTCTCTAGAGATGGCTGCTTCCACTCCTTCTCCGTATCTTTAATCATTTCAGACGAGAAGGTACTCAGAGGATGCCCGTTTGGTAGACTAACCTTCCTGTGGTCTGATAGAGTGAGTCTATTTGTAAAAATTGAGCGGTACAATGATTATCTATGAGCGTCGAGGGAATGTCTATTTTATTTACAATTGTGTATTTGCCTTATGCAGTTCAACATAACGTGGAATTAGTAATTGTGTATAATGAGAAGTTAGAAGCAATTCTTCGAGGATCAAGACACGATCGTGTTTGTGTTATGGGAGATTGTAATTGCCACCCAGGCAGCCTAACATTTAATAAGTGGCAGATACTCCTGGCAGATAATGAACTAGACTTTGTGGATGTGTCACTGTTACCCCGGTATACACACACTCATGTTAATCACAGCGGGAGAACAGTAAAATGGTTAGATCACTTATCCCTTACCCCAGCAATAGCCAACATTATTACTCGAGTATTTGTAGGGGATTACACGCCTCTGACAGATCACTTGCCGCTTCATGCATAGCTCGCATTACATACGCTCCCTGTAATGGTTATTGGAGATACAGCCACACAGTCCATTAACTGGCAATTCAATGATAAAGTAAAACTAATATATTTTGTCCAGTTCTTATCAATCAGCTTGGGAGCTTGCCACCAGAGGCGCTACTGATTCATGCAGCAGCTGACAGCGACAAGTTAGACGAGCTCTACGAGTGTATATGTGGTGCGGCTCAGATGGCTGGTAGAGCAGCGTATGGAGAACGAACAACAAGGGGAAGGCACAGAACGCCAGGGTGGAACAGGCATGTGGCTGATTTACACGAAGGGAGCAAAGTGGCCTATGTCCAATGGCGTGATGCTGGTCAACCCCGAGCAGGCCTACTGTACAATAAAAGAATAGATCGAATAATGCCTGCAAGTACGAACTGCGCTACTGTAAGAAACACGAGGATGATTTACGTGCAGCTAGTCTGTCAGAAAAAAATGTTAGTGGGCGGATGATTGATTTCTGAAAAGCAACATAAAAACTAAAACCGAAAGATAGCTCTGTTTCTCAATCTGTTAATGGCATGACAGGGGAGAGAAATATTGCTGAAATGTGACGTGACCATTTTTATGATATCCTGATCAGTGTCAACAATGACACTGACTCGTTTTTTGTTAATGAGGCCCTCAATCGGGATAATGATGATGATGATGTTTATATGTGGGAACTTAGGACCGCTGTCAAGAAATTAAAAAAAAGACAAAGCTGTGGGAAAGGTTGTTGTACCTGCGGAAGTATTCAAGTATGGTCCTGTTAAACTTATTCATGTCATGTCAATTTTCTTCACTGGCTGCCTCAAGCTGAATTATCTTTCTAAGGTACTAATGGACCCATCATAAGATCAAAGACAAATTGTGTGACCGATTAAGGTAACTGCAGACCAATATCAATTGCTACTGCTGCATCAAAGCTAATAGAAACAGTTATCCAGAACAAGCTTGACGACTGTCTGAGAACAACGCCCAACCAATTTGGGCTCAAGCCTCAGCATGGGACGGAAATGGCTATCTTCACATTAAAGCCAACGATTAATTATTTTGTCAGTGAAGGGTCACCTACGTACCTTTGTTTTTGGATGCTAAAAAAATTGATCGTGTAAATCATAGGACACCTTTAAAAAAAACTTATTGAAAGAGAAGCGCCAATTCACATTGTTAAGCTACTAGTGTTGATACCAGCACCATAAATGTGTAATACGATGGGGCGCTCAATGTCAAGCATTTTTCGAACAACTAAAGGGATGAGGCAAGGAGGCCTACTCTCGCCTCTCCTTTTCAATGTGTATGCAGACAGCTTAAAAGATCGGCTATCTCTTAGCTGTGCTGAGGGTCATATTGACGGCTGCTATGTTAACGCGATTAGCTATGCAGACGACATGTCCTTCTGGCCCACATGTCGATGCTCTTCAGACGATGCTAAGTATATGCGAGACTGAGGCCGCGAAACTAGGCATCGAGGACAATACTAGTAAATCAGTGGGTATGCTAGTGAAACCACCCTACCATAGGTTTCAATACAGAACGGACGGTATACTGAGCGGGACCCCGCTGGAGTATGTGGACAGTTTCCCTTACTTGTGACATTTAATAACAAATAACCGGTGTGATAATGACGATATCTCTAAACAACACCGGAAGTCAAATGAGCTGTTGTTATACTGTAACTCAGTGTGACGTAAATTTTCGTGGGGTACTATGAGCAAACTGCAAGTAGCATACGATGACATATTCAGGCGACAGGTGGTTGTCCAAAGAAGAACCAGTGACAGCCTTTAGTAATTGCAGAATATGATGTTGATTGTCTGAAAGTACGAGCTAGTAAAAGTGCATTCACCCTTCAGGAACGAATTGAATACTCGAATAATCCCTTCCTGGAGGCAACATGTAACAGTGAGGGATAACAGAAAGCTTACAGAATACTGCTTATGCAGGAAGATCCCGATATTGATAGGAATAATGTTTGACTCCTAACTGCTTTTATAGGTTGTGAGCCCTTTATATGCGGGCGGCTGTCAGGTTTAGATGCGACCCCGAGTATGTTCACTGACAAGTGGCTTCATGCTAAACCTCTCCAGCATTGTTGTTTGTATACATACTCATGGGGCAAAGGGACATGAAAGGTATTTTAAGCACGCGTGCTTCAAACCAAATCTACAAATTTTCATCGTGTATTTCAATCTTTATCTGTATTCACGTGTGTGTTTTTTTGACGCTATCTTTCATGTATTGGTAGGATTTTTTTTTATGTTGAACTTGTTTTCGGTTGTAACCATTATTGCACCATCGAGTGCCTCAATAGAGATAATAATAATTATTATTATTATTATTGACGCAGTATCGTCCAAACCATATAGCAAGATTTTTTCAACACAGTTTTTTTGGGCAATAACAACGTGCATTTCCCCTAAAATAGTTGTCTGTTAGAAATGCAGGTGCTCACAACTAAATGATTGTGTGAAGAAACGGGTTACAATTCCACTATCTGTGGAATTCCACGCCTCTTGATGCTGAGTGCTTGTACCGTCGCCAGCGCTGTTCCTTATGAACGTTCAGAAGGAATTCTAATTCAAAATGTCAAAGAGCTAAATCTCTGTTACGGATCGATAGATGGTAATAATATTTAAACCGACCTTTTTATGCATGAAAGATGTATTACAGATAATATTGCTTATGGACATATTCTCCTTCTTCTGTGCATTCACCAGTGACCAGCTTGCAGAGCGACGTAGACGGTTTCCCTGAGCAGGACCTGACGGCGGTGGGGGAGCGAGGCATCGCCCTCAGTGGCGGCCAGAAGGCGCGGGTCACCCTGGCGAGGCAAGGGCTGTAGGGAAACACCCACCATTTAGAGCGAAACAAACGACATTGCTTTACACTAGTCAATATGTATTTGATCTGCTACATCAGAGGAATAGTTTTCCGTACTTTATACTAGTGATTGGCAACGATGTGTGATGTCGATACAATTGAATTTTAGAAATCAGACCAAACCATACAGCTTAACTTTCCTGGTAGAGTAATAATTATCAAAAGCAGAGTGAAAAAGGCTTCGTGACAAAAATATCGTCCCCAGGATTAACTTTCTTTCGAACTTCAAAAACCCAATGTGAAGACTCTTCACGCCTAAGATTTGGCATGTCCGTTGCTTGGACCTTGGACGAAGGGTTCAGAATAATTTTCATGTTCTTTGAACATCAGCAATTGTTTAGCCGGCCGACGGGTCAATTCTGTAATAGAGTGTTTGATTGTGGTTGGAATCATTTTGGTCCTTGTTTTTTCATTTGTGTCATTTTCTTAGGGAATTGACTTATAGAATAAATATCACCGAAGTGTTCTTTAAATTAGTTTTCCATTTAAATTCTAATCGAGCAGAAACATAATTTTTTCTTACTATTATTTTTTTCAGAATGCAATCGAAGAAAGAATGAGTATTAAATTATTTAATGGGTATCAAGAATTATTGGTATACTAATGGGTATTGAACAGTCCAACAGTAACTGAATAATAAACGAAGAAGTGTGTTAATGATCCACAACACACATCAACGTTGCTTCTTCCCAACGATCAAAGTCTCGATTGAACGAAGCATACACGATTTTATTCCCAATCAAAGTATTGCGGATTTGACAAATGTTAGTTACCTAGCAATGGGTAACACTGACATAACAAACTATACTTCAGAATAGAACTATAATAGTTGTATCCTTGTTTTCTAGGGCTCTGTACCGAGACGCAGACATCTACCTTCTTGACGACCCTCTCAGTGCCGTTGATACCAAAGTGGGATCACAGTTGTTCCACCAATGCATCCGAGGCTATTTGCGTGATAAGGCTTGCATTCTGGTTACCCACCATCTACAGTTCCTGAGAGGAGCTGACACCATATTGTTGATCAACCAAGTAAGTGACCTAACAAATCAACTGAGTCAATCATTAAAATGATGATATGACGAATTGATAGATATGGAATAACCTAAAACTTCTAGTCAATGCATACTTATGTACAACATTTTACAATAGCATGAATTGTATATGGGTATTTTTACTTTTTGATCATTTTGGTGCACAAAAAAATATACTTGCATTGAACAGCCATCAACATTCAAAGCTTTGACAAGCCAGGTACCGAACGATTAGAAATAAATGAATTATAAAGACTGAAAGAACCGTAAATTGATGGTCACTTCCTTGTACAAGAAACTTGTTGTCAATCAAAATATATAACCAAAATAAACGTACAATGCATGCCTAGAAAATAACCATGGCTTATGACACATCTTTACACGAGCACAAATTTACACGATAATGCACGGACACGTTCACCACGTCTTCATTCACCGAACACTTTACACGATAGTGCACGGACACGTTCACCACGTCTTCGTTCACCGAACACTTTACACGATAATGCACGTACACGTTCACCACGTCTTCATTCACAGAACACTTTACACGATAATGCACGGACACGTTCACCACGTCTTCGTTCACCGAACACTTTACACGATAATGCACGTACACGTTCACCACGTCTTCATTCACAGAACACTTTACACGATAATGCACGGACACGTTCAC
>SDVV010041899.1:0-10390 GCA_016164225.1 Gammarus roeselii | reverse complement strand
TCGATATGATTGTTCATTTCAATATAATGTATGTACAAAGGTTTTGAATGAATTCGCAAACTCGAATTTCTGCAAACTCTGAATACCGTGCGAAAAATAATCATAAAGGATTCTGTTAATCTTTATACGTTTACTAATTTCCTCTCCCTACTGTACTCCGGTAATGTTGTTCAACTTTGGTAGATGCTCAGCAAATGCTGCTTTGAAAGGTAAAACAATAATATAGGGTAGGTTTATCACGGCCCTTCTTACATTGGCCTAAATTAGTAAATGATTTCTCATCCTTAGTTAGTAATAAATATCTATTGACATGAGTTTTCAATCTTTTTTCATACAGATTGTGTATTGAATAATGTTAAGATAAAGGAAATTCCTTATGATAAGAATGCTTGCGCAAAACAGTATGGGGTTGGATAAAATGATCCCACCAACTAAAACATAACCTTTATTCTCGACTAATCAGTGAACAAGACTGACCGCATTCTGCTACTGAACCGCATGACCCCGGCTTTGCCGGGACCAGCCGAGACCAAATAGCCACACGAGTGTCCCCATCGGCCTCAGTCAATCGGAGCTACATCACTCTGATTACGCTGCCCGTCTTTTCCCCAAACACTGCTAGTGCTGTTATCTCATCTATCAAATCAAAACTTCTCTTATTTGAAGTGATTGGGTTTCAAAGATCCGTGCCTCTAGTTTCGGCCATGAATTGGCTTTGTTTATAGCCTGATAGCAGTAACTGGGCGTGACCATTAGCATGGAAGTTGAAACACGCGCGGGGTATTGTTAAAGCCGAGGCGGCCCTCTGAGGTAATAGGGCGGGGCGGCAGTCACAGAAGTAGGGAAAAGTTGGCACAATAAAAACCGGATTAGCCTCCCATGGTCGGCCTCCACTGAAATGCCTGATACGTAGTTTTAATAGCGCCGTTCATCAATTCTGGGGAAAAAAAATATTTATTGCAAAGCCGACTGAGTACTGACAACAAAAGGAAAATAGCATTGAAACAGCTAAAACTTTGTGCTTTGTATTCACCTACCGTGTAGAATACCACTTGAGTGACCTTTAGGGCGGTCATTTGCTCAATGACAGTTAATATCAAGTTTTGAGTTAGGTGCGATGTATAAATGTGAACGCATTTAACGTCAAAGTAACTGAGCTCAAATTACCAATTGCAAAAAGTGCTCAATTTAACAACTGTAGAGATACAAAAAACGACAATGGCGAGCTGTGATCTCTAAATTATAAGTCACCTTCAAATATTCTCTCTCAGAATCATGCTTTTTGTCCTCCTCATGACGAAGCTCTTATTGCTTCTGCGGGAAGGACTTCTAGGCGCTCAAAGTTGATGCAACCGTGCACTAAAAAAATTACCAAAGTTCGGGGAAATTAAGAAGAACATCCGTAAGATATACGCTGATGATACCGAATTCCAACAGTATTTTTTGCATCCGTGTATCCACAAATAAATCCTACGACTGCAAATAAAAATGTTATCTCTGTTTCTTTGATGTGCCCGATTTCACAAATAAAGGTAATTGCTGGTTGCATCATCATGAGGGTGCGAGTTGGTCGATCATATACGAAGAACACCGGACGCCAACAACAGTTGGTTTAGATGAACCTGATCAGGTTAAATATTATATTTACTCTTTTAATCATATGTTCATGTTAATGTCTTTTTAGTATTCATATGTTATCTTAAACTCGATAGATCACAGGCTACATATTTTTTCCGATTATGTCCCTAACCGTGTAAGTTATTTTTTTTCTACGTCTAACATCGTAAAAGTGAAACTGGCCACCTGTGCAGTTCTGCGGCAGCAGCCACGAGTGTAAATTGGATTTGCCGCACGTGCAGGCCAGAGCGTCCTGATGATTCATTGCCGTTTGGTATGTTGACGCTCAGTTAAATTGCAAATATTGACTGCAAACTTGGCATGCCAGGCAGGAATTAGTTCCTAGTTAGTTAGCAATGTGTGAGCATAAAGTTTACCCAGGTCTGACCTTTAGAAAACATTTTGTTATTTGCAAGTAAATACGCTGGCAACCTATCAATTGAATTCCAGGATCTCAAATTAACACTCCAGAAACCTTTTGTTGTCTTTGAGCTTCTTGTTTTGACCCAAACCTGAAACTATTCAATAGTCGTCCACGAAAAAAAATTGTTGAATAGAACTAAATTATATTTACAGTTTGTAATTGATGTTAGGATTCTGTCTTTTGAATCGGGGAAAGTCAACCCGTAAATAAAGCTGATATGAGCTAATAGAAACCTAATTAATAACGCCACGGTATCATACATACAAGCTGTGAGCAATCTCAATAACCGTCATCGTCGTGTACGTTAAGAGAATTTAAAAGACCTTTTTTTTTGACGAACAGGAAAATATAATTTCCTCATCCCATGAGAGTATTTTGATGGAGGACTCCAACCTACCTGACATCAATTAGACGACACAGTATGTAGAAGAACCAACCAGAGGGCCTATCATCTTAGACCTTTCTATCTACAAAAGAATAACTAGTAGATTTGGCTAAGTGAAAAAAATAGGTGACCACCATACTATCGAATTTCAAATCACAGCAAACCGAAAAATGTGAGAATCTGCAATCAATAACTACCACTTTCAGAGAGTAAATTTTGATAAACTTGTAGGCCGATATAACAAACATAGACTTCGAGTACCAGTTCCAGGGCAGGACTGCTAATGAATGCACTGCGTATCATAGAGATGGGGAGGTGCAAGCAAGCAAGCGATACATCCCGGGGAGAAAAAGTACAAATAAACAATCCCTCTTAGCTGAATACTGACGTTCAAGAAGCCATTCCTCGCTGACAAACATAGCACCAAGTTCACAGAGCTAATCCCTTACAAGAGTCTAAACAAGCGCACGAGCGGGCTGGCAGAAGACTGAAAAGAGTGGTCAGAAGCATCAAGAGAAATAAGGAAAAAAAATGTTGCTAACCCGACCAAGCGAAATCCAAAAAGATTCTTTTCATATGTGAATGGGAGAGACGCCATGTTCGTGACAGCATTAGTCCTCTACGAAAAAGTGCCATTGACAAAAATCATCAAATGCCGACATGTCTATGATACTGAACGAATACTTTGTAACCGTCTTCATAGATAAGAATATTAATAATAGTCCAGTATTCGAACTGCCTGTAGAAGTGCAATCGTTGAAAAAGGTTAACTTCCTCGTTGGTGAAGTAGAAGAACAACTGAGCAAACGAAGTATTTACTAATCTACAGGACCAGATGACCTGCATCCGATAATGTTACGGAAATTCTTCGAAATCGTAAATGGTCAACTGACAAAGATCTTTTACAGGTCTATGATTACTGGAATTATTCCAGAAGATTGGGAAACGCAAACATCACAGCCACATACAAGAAAGGTAGTAGGCAAGAGCCTGGAAACTATAGACCAATCAGTTTCACAACTGTGGTCGGCAAAATCTTGGTAAGATTGATAAGACGCGTATAACATGTCGCCTCAAGAGAAACCACCTCATTAAGGAAACCCAACATGGCTTCAGAAGCAAACTTAACTATCTCTCAAATCTCCGGGACTTTTTCAATAAAGTCACCGAGATATTCAATGGAAGCAAAGCTGTCGACCTTATTTATCTTGACTTTCAAAAGGCGTTCGATAAAGTGCCAATAAACGCCAACTTAGTAAAGTGGAGGCGCTTGATATACATAACTGGAGACGTGTCCAGGTGGCGCCGAAGTTGGCTCACGGAGCACAAACAACGGGCTTCGATCGGCAAAGGAAAAAGTCAGTGGGTTACGTTAACATCACGAGTACCCCCGGGCGGTGTTCTACCGCCCCCTCTCTTTTTAATCTATCAAAATTTGCTGACGACACTAAACTCTAACACAAAGCGGACTGTGAGCATGATTGCATAACAAACCAAAGGGATCTAAATAAACTACTGGACTGGTCTGATAGGTGGGAAATGAAATTTAATATTGAAACATGCACTTTATAGCACATAGGATCACAAAATCAAAATTCTGCTTTCGTAATTGCAGACCAACATATGACTGAAGTAGACCAGCAACGAGACCTTGGAATATTAATCACCGAAGACATAAAGTGGAAAAAACAGTGGAAATTAGCTACAAGAAAGGCAATAGAGTCCTTGGCCTTATTTCCAGAAACTTCCACTACAAGTCCAAGGACATCGTGCTTCCGCTATATACTTCAATCGTCAGGCATCACATGGAAGTTACAGTACAATTTTACTCCCCTCACCTAAGACGAAATATTTACAAAATGGAACGTGTTCAGCACAAAACAACAAAAATTATTCCGGAACTGAGAAATAAGACATTTCTGCAGAGACTCGACAAAATTAAACTGATATCACCTAGAAGTAGACGACTTAGAGGTCAGTTAATGAAAACCTTCAAATACCTAAACGGAGTTGCTAGCACTAGCTATGAGGGCCACTTTGACCGAGAATATAACCCTAGTAACAGGAATAATGGACAAAAACTGCAGCTACAAATATTCAGTACATCAGTGGCCGAAAACTTCTTTGAAGTCAAGATACCAACAATTTAGAGCCGCTTACCGCATGATGTGACTAACAGTAATAACGTAAGCACATTTGAAAACCTCCTCGATAAACATTAAGAGACTAGTACACCCCAGTACTGTGAAAATGTGGCGTTAGTACTGTTGCTGCTAAAGTGGCAAATAACTCTGTTGGAGCCTGCAGCATCCGGCATCCCATGAACGATGGGCACCTCATCTAGGCTGGGCTAGCTGAACTGCAAATTAAATTTTGGAATACTGCTAAAATGGACTCCTCAGCCCCTCCCAGGCCTACTACTACTACTACTAAGACTAAATTAATAACTCGATGAATTATTCACTGGACTCTGAATGTTTCGTATGAAGAGCCTCATTACATATGATTGATTGGGTGTCATCTTATGAAATTCGTATGGAAACCGGACCTGCTTGCAACTTTTTGAATCAAAGCAAGGTTCTCCACGACAATTAATTGTAACTAAGTCATTGTAAACAATCACTCAGAAACGTCGTATGAAAACGTCGCAATTAAGAAGTTTCCATGAGTAACAACGATACATTTAAACATAAGACTAACTGTACATGAAACATTATCTCGTTCCCTTCTCAATATAATTCCAATCCAATTGCTGCAGATCACATTTCCATCTAACAGCGCTTGACAGTGTAGTACTGGAAACTGTGTAGCTTAAAATCTGCACGCCAGATAAGCGAACAATGACAGTTATGAATGCAACAGGTCAGCGCAGAATATGCCTCAGTTCCCAGAAAAGTGCCCTGTTTTGTTGTATAGATGCATGTGTTGAATTCTGTGTAAGCTGATATCTGATTGCATGAATAGTTGCAATGATATTTGGCATCGTTGAGTGAGAAGACATTATGTCTCAAAGTCCTGTGGATTAAAACGAATTTAATGTCACGTGCTATACTGATCCATTTGTTGTGAATTGGAGCTTGTTCCTTATTATTTCGAAATAATATAAAACAATGCATTGGCAAAACCGAGTACCTTGAACTGCAGTGAACCTTTTTTGATGGATAATACGTGTTGATAGATTTCATCAACGAGGCATCATACGTTCCATGCAGGCACTGTC
The DNA here is from genome assembly GCA_016164225.1 of Gammarus roeselii. NCBI lineage: Eukaryota > Metazoa > Arthropoda > Malacostraca > Amphipoda > Gammaridae > Gammarus > Gammarus roeselii. Next base: position 4,744 of record SDVV010041899.1, on the reverse strand, counting down.
AATTGAGCCTTTCAATATTCTAATGCGGTCAAAAATGGTAGGGAAGTATTTCTCTCGCAATATTATTTCGAGTGATCTATCTTGAAGCTGAAATAATAATCTGTGTCTGACAGAAACGGAACATTTTATCAGGGATTTAATTATTTGATAGTTACACACAATCTCAGATAAGATTGTGGAAAATAAAATTTCAATAGGTTTATTTAAAAAGTATACCAATAAACTGTCTAGTATATGTGTAGCGTTTTGGCGTAGCTATTTGCATTGTTTGAACCTACCTCAAATGTGATATACGTTCGGGCTTACCCATGCGTTAAATCAATTATGGTTTCTTGCGTTTACATTCATACTGCCTAACTTTACATTTTATGTATTCCATTTGTTGGATTTGAGGAATCTAAGGGATTTAAAATTGCAAGGGACATTATTTACATATTATGCCACGCTAACAAATTGCAGAATTGTCAGAATACCCAGGCAATATGTATCAAGTCAGTATCAGCGTTTTGTTTTGAAGGCACTAGTTGCTATTGTGATATCCGTAGTATTAACTTATAACTAAGGTTAGTGAGTAAATTCATCTTTACATCTCATCAATCAATTGCCATTGTTTAGGTTTATTCTCCATTGCTCAACATGTCAAGACAGATAAAGACGTTACATTTGACTATTTATTTCATTAAAAGTCAATAAAATTGATAAGGTCAACAGACAGTTACCTAATTAGGAGAATTTGCTGTTTCAACTTACATTTAATAAGAAAACGAAGCAGAAAATGTTCGATATAACATTGTTAATTGCCATTTATCTAATCTGGTTTTGCAAACGGAAACACAAATGCCCAGAAATAGTATATTTCAATCAGTCATAACAGATGGGTCTGATAGCTGAACAGGTTTCTACACGAACATGATAACAGAAATTATGAGTGTATGACTAAGAAAATATTAAAAAGAAAGTCTCTATGGTATATTGGCATGATATACTGCAAATAGGAAAATGATTGTAATTCAATCATTTGTGAAAGTACAAATTTAACAATACAATTTCAGTTTAAGTCATTATATCGTCCATTAAACCAAATCAATCGAATTTCAAGTTTAAGGAAGGCTATTTTAGAAATATTTGGGACTGTGTTGACGAGTAACGGTAAACTTACCAATCCCGATAGTTATGTCGATAATTCATATGGTTATTTCTCATGAAAAAATCCCAATTTATCGATTGCTATGAAAAAAATGCATAACATGCAATGAACAGATACTGGAATAACACCGTGGGAAAATATTCCGTTGCCAAAAGAGAAACAGCTTGTGGTCACGCCTGCTAGCATGTGAGAAGGTTCTATTGACACTCTTTTGGTTACGAATGATTAAATATTTGCTTGTTTTTTTGGCAAACGCATTCACGTTCATACACTAAGTCAGAAAGGGACGAATAAGGATGTAGTATATAAGACATTATGCATGAGTTGTTGGGCAACTCTGAATTTTGTGAAGAATGCTTCACGATTTGGATAATTTCCCGGCAACAGAAGAGAAGCGTGATTTTTCAAGGTAAAACTATTAATTCGAGAAAAATTGTTTATGATGCATTTTCAACGGGTTGATTTCCAATTCGACCTGTGTGTTAGGGAGGTTATTATCCTTCTGGAAAAGTTATGGCCTGCGTCGTGTTTATATTTAGTGTCAATCTATTGGATGTGAATTAGTTGGATTATTCCCATACCTAATAGTACTGCTGTGATTTTATTCCGGTGGAATAAACTATGGAGCATCATCGGGAAAAATGACATTGAATAACCTATAGCTAGTTTACAATCTCATGAATATACATAAGGAAGTGCAAATGCTCAAGGATCGACACTTCCGGTACTCCCATTCGTAATGTACTGAGAGATGATGATTGTTTTTTAGAACTCACTAGGTGTTTTCTAACAAGAAGACAACTGTTAATTTTTTTTTGTCAATGGAACTAACTTCATAATGTTGTAATTTTTCTATGAAAATTTCATGGTTCACGCAATTGAAGGCTTTGTTAAGTTTTATCAAAACCAGCATCAATATTTTCGGTTAATTTTAATGAAGTATGTTCTGCAATCCCGAAAGCCAGGAAACCGTACTGATTGTAGCTAATAGGTTATTTGGTACAAAGTAAGTATATAGTCGAGCATGAAATACATATATTTAAATTCGCTGATAACAGGCGGGACTGATACAGATACAGACACAAGGCTGCATCCCCCAGAAAGGTGGGTGGCCGACGGCAAGGTGCACCTCACACCCTCATACGCTCACACTCACACAACTTAGCCCTTTTGTGCTAAAGGGTCCGACCGGTAGCCAATCAACTTACACTCTTGGTCCCGAGTGCAGTCCAAGGAACCGTCGTCAGCAGCAGGGCCCGACAGTTTTCACTGATTTACTCCCGCCGCGGCATAATGGCCAGCCCCCCCCACCCACGACCATCCCGACAGCGGGATGCCAAGAGCGGCAAAGCACATCAGAGCAGCGTCACTCACGCCTGTTCATTGCACGCTCTCTCGCCACCTCCACATTCATGTCTCTCCTTCCCAACGCCTGCTTCAGGCCATCCATCCACCCAAACTTCGGTATTTCTCTAGGCCTGCAATCACTCGCCTCCGCATTCATCACCCTTTTCACCAATCTCCCTTCATCCATCCTCTCCATGTGCCTGAACCATCTCAATACACGCGAATCCACTCTGTTCTCCAACTTCTTCACCATCCCTGTTCTGATTCAAACCACGTCGTTGGTGATCCGGTCTCTCAGCGTTACTCCAGCCATGCCCCTCAAACACTTCATCTCGAAAACATTCAACCTTCTTCTCTCCTCTGCTCTCACCCCCCAAGCCTCAGCTCGTAGAGTATAGGGCGCAAATTTTTGATGTAAGCTTTTATCTCATTTACCTGATTATATTTCACTAATTTATAGAATTTTGAGTGCATTGAGAAAAAAATCCTCTGCTTGAGTGACTTATTGATACCATGGGTCAATGATCTCGGATATAGCTTCAATTTCCTGGGATTGGGTGTTGTCCCAGCCAGGGTAGCTACTATGATAAAAACATTTGTGATTTCTTTGGTTCCGTATTGTTCAACGGGGATAAAGATTGCTGTTCTGGAATTAAATTAAGTAAATCATGTTCGAGAGGGATGTCGTTGCTATTATTATATGAAATTAGGGTACCATGTATGACATTGAAGTAGTTATTGAGAGCATTTTAAATCGTTTGTGGATCAGTGGCGACCTAAAAATGAACAACAAGTTAATCCGAATTAGTTAATGTTTATTCCGGGAAGGTTCCTAATGATTTTCCAGACATTTTGCTATTTCTTTGAGAGGTTTCCATCAGATTATGATCATTTTTGATACTAGTCAGTTTAGTAAACCAATCTTAGTAACATTTATACTTTTCCTATCTACGCGTGAGGGGATTCCTTTTGTATGTAAGGTACAGTTATTTTTTTGAGTCCCGAAATCATCCACGGATTTTTAATTTGTTGAGACAGAGTTATCTTGCTAGAAGCTGAAAATACAACTCGAACTGATCATATGATACAGTTCTGAACAGTGTACAAACAATTTTTGAGTTTAGTATATAATATTTAATTAATGTCGAAAGCTCCAGGACCCCAATAAAATATTGAATGGTATTATCGGAATATTTACTGTAGGTTATTAAAGTCAATATTGCGGAATTCGTTGGAGTTCGGCTACTGAATAATAAAAAGGTAATGGTCCGTAACGGTCGTTAACGATCACAGATAAACGAGTTAGACAGCGTTGGTATAAATGATCCAACTGTCGTCAGCGTTTTTTATAATAACTACAACCACGAAAAGGATCATTTATGCAATCGACAGGACCTGAATTCGATCGATGATAACAAAGCAGATTTACGTTGAAATCACCCTAATATACATTTAACTAGAAGCAATATCCATGCCACTGATAATATAATTCATCTCAACGGCGTAAAACTTACGAAACAGAGGTTTTGGAAGCTTTACGGAAAACCATACCTTTTGTTTTACCCTCGTTACCAAAATAATTGTCCACAAACGGAGTCACAATTTCTGGCCTGATGAAATCGAGTTTTCGGTTCGGTACCTGCCGTTTTGTAAATGAACAAAGAACGCCCGTATTACTCCCCTCATTGATTGTATATCGATTCTAGCCCCCGATACATTATATAAATCCAGTAATTCGTCTATGATTTTTTTTCACCGAATCCTATCACAGTTAGTGTAAAATGACCAGTTATATTGAATTTTACACTAATGATGTTTTTTAAACGTGACAAATTTACTGTCATGAAGGTACTGTATATTTGACCATGTAACCCATCTAAGAATCGTGCTACCGTAACCCCTGCTTGTTGTAGAAGGCGACAAGAGGGGAAGCCCTGTACCCGGAAATTTATATTCGTGCTACCGCAACCCCCGCGTGTCGTAAAAGGCGACTTATAGGGGCGGAGCGAGGGGGTTAGGAATTTCTTCCTCTGTAAAATCCTCCCTAAAAGACGGCAAAACGAGCGGCGGGAGGAGAGGCTCACGCCCCTCCGAACTTTTTTGTTAGGATTACCGAATGTGCCTGGACGTAGTACGAATGAAGATGATTGGTGAGATGTTTATGTGAAGGAAGTTTGATATGCAGGCATTGACTGAGACCAAGTTGAAAGGTAGGGGCGAATGTGAGTTTTGTATGGTATGTGGATGCAA
>SDVV010041898.1:0-10390 GCA_016164225.1 Gammarus roeselii | reverse complement strand
ACTGCTTTAATGATGAGTGTGAACAGCTATGCTCGCTCTGTAGACTGCTTTAATGATGAGTGTGAACAGCTATGCTCGCTCTGTAGAGTGCTTTAATGATGTGTGTGAACAGCTATGCTCGCTCTGTAGACTGCTTTAATGATGAGTGTGAACAGCTATGCTCGCTCTGTAGAGTGATTAATGATGAGTGTGAACAGCTATGCTCGCTCTGTAGACTGCTTTAATGATGTGTGTGAACAGCTATGCTCGCTCTGTAGACTGCTTTAATGATGTGTGTGAACAGCTATGCTCGCTCTATAGAGTAATTTTTAAGTTAGCAGATACTGATATGAGTAGGTTATGCCTTATCTCTAAGCCGCCCTGCACGCGCCCTGTTCTGTCGACCAATGACGAAGGTACTCCTACCCCAGGGATCATATAGGTACTGTAGACTTCATAAATAGGATCATTTTGCGTTATGTTTTCGACATCCCTGCGTGGAGATTTTACGTTTGTCAGAATGTATATACATTTAGGTGTTCCTATAGAACTAGGGAAAACATCCAAAAGCATATGCATGTTCAAAAAATACTATCTTCATTTAGGGACTTCGAAAACAAACGGTGAAAATAACCTATTTACGCGGATTTAGTACCTATAGAATTTCTTACGCCTTGCAAAACAGGCATGTAGCTAACCTGCTTCGCGTGTCAGTTGATTTAACCTTGAAAAGAAGACGACAATTGTAGACTGGGGTCTCACCTTGTTAAATGACAGCTACTAAGTGAAGTATATTTTGTATTGGCCGATCTTCATGAGACAGATCGAGATGAAATACTCTGTGGTTGTGCCTGGTTAATACGTTGCGCCCACCTGCCCCGGCCCCCAGTCATGCTAGGTCACGCGAGGGTGGACCTGAATTGTTCATCACACCTTAACCTGTGGTGGGCAAATAGTTGGCGAAGAAATTCACCCATAAAATGAACTGTTATTGTAAAATAAATTTTCGTTCATGTTTGATATTGAGATTTTCATGAGTCATTTGGCCCAGTCAAAACAGTTGTCAGACGAAATATCATATTTTGAGACAATACTCTCACTCAACATGCCTTTAACATATCTGCTAGAAAAATTGTGACTGTATAACTACTTGTAACATTCTCTCATAGCCTATTGCTCCTAAAGTTATTACATTGACTGTCCCCATCAGAGTTCAGAACCACATCAAGGTAAATCAGGTTGAATAGTCATTTAGTTATTGTCTGATGTAAAGAGAAACAAACTCTTGTGTTTTAAATTGGAGATGATAGCGTTACATGAAGTGCATTTTACTTTTCTTGCTATTACACTTTTCAATGACAAAAGGAAGGGCCTTATTTATGTTCACGAGACCGGCAACGAAAATATAGCTCCATGTTCTGTTAAACTTGCTTGGAGTATTCATGAGAAGTCTCATACTTCTTCTCCAACATTGCGTGACCGTACACCAGGACTGTAACGTTTGAGCACCAGCACTTGCCATTGACGACACGTGTCAATACAGGTCAAAATCCAGTCAGTAAAATGCGAGTTAAAAAAAATGACCGCTTCTGATAGGGGCGTGAAATGCAGTGGAGAAGTTAGTAGCCCCTGCCGCCAAAAACTGATTCAAGTGCCTGGTACCAGTGATTTGTACTGTTGAACAAAGAAATAGGACACCATAATTTGCTCTTTGCTAAATGCGTCGTCTGCTTCTGCTACCCGTTGCTTCCAAGAGGCTATAAAACGCATGGCGGCACTTAGAGTTTCGGATAAACTTTTTATGAACCAACGTCAACTGTTGAGAGTCTGGGTAAGTTTCGGTCAATTATTGACAAGTTTGCTCGGACAGCAGATAGAGAAATTGCAAGTCCAAGCAATGCACGTTCACCCTGGTAAGACAAGCCTAGTTATGACGTCACTCCAGCATTGCAGTCGTAAATTAGGCATAGATTAGACCTGCCAAGTTTGACGGTGTTTTCAGGGGTCTACGCAAGAATTGACCCAGTCTATCAAGTAGAAGATCAAAGCAATTGCTGGATCAACAGCATCATAAATATCTGATAGCGGCTCCAGCAATACTTGTTTCGTGTAATGGGTTGGCCCTCGCCATTAAGCTTTGTCCAATGGGTCGTCCGGGTATTATTCCTCTATATCGTGCACTTAACTTTGGAGTTTAATTGGTCATGAAATTATATACAACACTTACATTGGTTTCATGGTACCTCGGATGTATTTTTGATGCAATGACGTGGTTGGCCTTTCATAGTTAATAGGTCGCATTCATCGTGCTACGGCACGAACAATAGCAAGTGATGTTTTTTAAACGGAGTAGAAACATATGTATTTTAAATTTTGATCATATAAAGTATTTAAAAGCGCAGAAATAATGGCGCTTTATTATAAATTGCATATATTTCGAATAAATATTCGAAATATATCCAATCATTTTCTCACACGCTTTGAGCCGATTTTTTGCTGGTAAGCCTCGTCGTCGCCCGAGTTGATTTTCTCTAGCTCCAAAATTGTTCGTGAATAAAAACTTCTGAAATGTACCGTTGCTTGATTCCAAAATGATAAATCCTATGGGGACAAGGCAGGTGAATATGGAGGCCATTGATGCTGTGTGCTTCTAGCGATTATTATTCGATCGCCAAAATACAAAAATAAAATCCAAGCAGGAAGTGGGGGCATGGCAACTAGCTCATTTTGTCTCTTCCAGTAAGTCGCCTCGTAGCGTTATTCATAACAGCAGGCCAAACGGTCTCTTTCAAACCTCGTATGAGATATGTTTCATCATTTACAGATCCTGCAAGCCGAAAACTGGGTAGAAATTGGCTGTCAACAGTTTCAACCCATGCTATCACTTTTGCTCCGTGTGCTTGCTTACATCGAATCAATTCGTGTGGGCAAACTGGATCAGAAAATCTGTCAACCTGTCAATGTGATAACTCCACATCGTCCATAGTACTCTTTCAAACCCATTCTTCAGGGAAGGTTAGCCAAAAAGTGCAAGCTGAGATTATCGTCTGTTTGTTCGCTGGAGACAGAGCTTCGACTGGATGTGGTCAATGGACCTTCCCCTTCTAATTTCTTCTCAAACGTTCCACACCGTTCTGTAGATGAGTTTAAACTTTTAAAAATCATCTCGAACGTGTGTTCTCCTAAATTCTTCACAAAATCGTAAACTTTCTAAGCAATTTCAATTGTTTTTGAAAGCAGGCCTCAAGAACGCTACGCGTGAGCAGAAGCATCCCAGTCTGCATTCTCCATTGTCTTATCGCTGAATTTTCGCCGGAAGCGTATCCGGTTGAGTGCGACGATATCGTCGATAATGTTCGAGCATGAGTGCTCGGTTCTTGTTCGTCATAGAATGAAAATTAATGTATGATACAGTACCGGAACTTCGTCGATAACACGTCATTCCGTGGCTATGATAGGTGACCAGACGTATCCAATATGATTGGATCATGAAGTATCGAGGTATAGTCAATAACCCGGTACTCAAGAATGAAGACATAACTCATAGAATAGGATCATAAAGCGCCGAGACATCGTTGATTCCCTGGTTCACGAGGTGATGTGTGGGAGACAAAACTCAATGCATAGCAATCCCAAATTGAGCGTAATCTTCTCATCACAAGTGCCAGTAGCGTTGGTTTATCGTTGATAGCCCAGCGCTGGCCAATAACTTACCGACTGTGGAGTGCCGCACTGGCTGTCACTCGGAAAAATCTCAGGCTTAGGAGGAGTGCATTAAACACGATTGCACACTCATGGCTTATGATTGCAGGGAAGGGAATGATTGCGTGCATTATTATCAGCTCTCTGTGGGCATTCTCGAGTCAGTCGTTTGTAAACAATGTTTTGACTGCCCAATAAATAATGGATTTTTTTATTAGCTTACGTACCGAATGCGATTCTTAAGAAGGTCAGGAAGGCACACTGATGGTAGTATGTATTCATGATGATTGCACGTCAACTCTTATCTGTTCTATGTAGTAATTGACCTAATTCGTTTGAGCAGCACTCTGCCTTACAACTTACCGACCACACACACAACAAACTGATACCTCTTGAGTTGCAGCATTCATTTTATCTCATTTACCCTTATACAGCGGGACAATTGCGCCACTCAATCGATACCACGTCCGCCATAAAAAAAAAGTTCAGTAGCCTCACCAACCATTCGACAATCGTTATTCCACCCTTTTCAGGCACTCAGTCGCAACGCCATCCAAGCCAGGGGCTTTCCCTGCTTTCATCCCTTCCACCGCCTCCTACACCTCTTCCCTAGTATTGTCCGCAGCAAGTCTCTCCAAAAACCGGCATCCACGCTCCACCACTCACAGCAGAAATTTCAGCTCGCTATCATCCTCGACATTCATTATTTCATCAAAATATTCGGCCCACCTTTTCTGTACACCACCACTTTCCTCAACAACTAGCCGTTTTCATCTTTCACCGCCTCCTCCTTTCCGGTCTTTCCCTTTCTCACACTCTTAAGCTCTTTACAGAACATCTTTTTGTTCTCCTCAAAATTCTGGCACAACCGTCTGCCCCACCTGGCATCAGCGTCCTTCTTAGTTTTCCTCACCCTTCGCTTTACCTTTATTCTCTTCTCCTTATAGTTGTTATAGATCACTACCGACTTTGCCTGCAACCACTCCTCAAAAGCTCTTCTCTTCTGCGCCACCGCTAGTTTGACCTCCTCGTTCGAAATCAGCACAAAATCCATCAGCGCTCTTCCCACCACTTCACCATGGGCCATTCTTACCCATGTGTACTTGTCGATATCTCGCTTTTTGTGCAGGCTGTCTCCGACGACCAGCTCCTGCTCCATGCATAAGCCAATGAGGTTTTATCCACTGTCATTCCTACCAGGAACGCCATACCTCCCTATCACATTATCCACTACTGTATCTTCCACTCTCGCATTAAGGTTGCCCAGTACAACCACATGGAATTGACTTTCAAAACTCTCAACACATTCGCTCAGGTCAGTAAAAAATTGCTCCCTTTCCTCCTCTCCAATTGATCCCTCTCCAACCGATCACTCAATATCAAAACCACACCTTCTCGTGCCCAACCTTCCCCCACACCAGACTTTCTTCCACTTCCCACTCCAAACTCACACTCGCGTTTACCCTTCAACTTAGTCTCACTCAGCGCCAACACATCTAACTTCCTCCTCACAAACACCTCACCAATCTCTCGTCTCTTTGCTCCATTTTTACTACAACCACGCACATTCAGCGAACCTAACAATAGGGTTCGGAGAGGTGTGAGCCTCTCTTCCCCCCGCTTGTCTTACCATCTTTTAGGGAAATTTTTTACAGAGGTGAGGATTCCTAGCCCATTGCCCCACCCCTTATTAGTCGCCTCTTACGACACGCAGGGGTTGGGGTAGCAGTATTCTAAGCCTCGGCTACAGGGCTTCCATTTTCGTCGCCTCCTACGACACGCAGGGGTTACGGTAGCGGTATTCCATTTATTCATCATGATGTCGTATATGAATATTAGAGTTTGGTGCAATTCATCTTTTTTTTGAGACTAGCATGCTGGTACAATTCTGGGCTATCTAGAGGATGTCCGCCCTCTATTGGTACTGGATTATCGATGATCACCCAGACAGTGTTCGAGCCAATTTCTCCGGTTGCCGGCGATAGTTTGTCACTTGCACCGATCGTCCGGTGTTTGATCGGCCCAGAGCAATGACGCATCTCCCTTTATCAGTACTTGGTTATCGATGATCACCAAGAGGTTGTCCGAACCGATTTCCCAGAGTTGTCAGTGACTGTTTGTCGCTCGAACCAGTTACATCCAGTGCTTTGGCACGCCAAGCAGTTTAATTATTTAATTAAATTAATTGCGGCTAAAGAGCCGAATTGTTTTTAGCAGAATATAAACTACGTTTAAAGTTCGTAATGTATGTAAACACAAACAAGTTGATTGTTTTATTTTAAACAAAAAATACAAATAAGAGATCTCCTTAAACAAACATGTAAATATCTTCCCCACAATCCTTGATGTTCAAATTTTTCGTTCGATTGTATTATAATTATTGATACTTGGTCTACACGCAGCTACTAGGATACTCATTACTGTATGTTGATCACAGGATACAGGTGTAGCTGAACAACGGCGAAAACATTTGTGGGGAAGAGATCTGTAAAGGATAATTTGCAGACGATAAATTCGCTTGCAAGTGTAACGCAGTATCGCACCAAATGGGAAGAGAACCGGGGTACCTAGAGACACGAGTCGGCGTCCCTATGAGGCTACTGCGCTGGCGTGAGACAGAGATACGCCGCCATCGCTAGTGATGCAGACGCATGACACCTGTCCGTTCTATCCCCTTCCATCTCAATTATCAATGGAGCGCCGGCGCTACCACGGCGGTGACTGTTGAGCCGCTCACTCCTGGTTCAAAAACATCGATGACAAAGCGGTGTTCAACCTTCAAAATTCGTCCTCTGGGAAGAGTTTTCGACGGTGCGCGGCACAGCAGCGGCTGTTCATTTTCTGTCAGTGATGAGTTATAACCCATCACCCTTCTTTGAATACCTTTTATAGGTGGCAGTGAAGCACTCAACCATCGCAGTTATTGGCCAGTGCTGGGCGATAGTGATGAACGATAACTCTCTAAGTCAAAAAGTCGACGATGAATGCAAAGGTACAGCGGCTGGAGGTAAAATGGAATAAAAGATTCACTCTTGCGACTGAATTTGAACCTAGTGTAAGCGACGACAAATGCCCACCCAAGCTGTTCAAGTGGCATGGTGATGGAGCCTGCCAAACCAACACCAACTCCGCGCACGCCAACCCGGGTTATGACCACTGGGACCAGGCTCAACTGGGCTGTAGAATAAAACCGGGCACCTCGGGCATTCCGCTCTTTGGCTGGCACCCGTTACTGGCTTTTCCACCCTTGGGTACCTTTCGGTCGTGCTGCAGCACCCCTACAGGCTTTACGACGCAAAAATAGCTACCCAGACCCTGGGTGTCCTCTGGGTTCAATTTAGGGTTGTTGACAAGCGCTGAACAGTTCTGGAATAAAGGTCTTCACTTCCAGGCCGCATCACACACCTGGGCGGCACCCACCCCGGATCCTTTGATAGCGGGGGATTCACCTTGGCGCCTCTCACCACATTTTTCACCGCCTGGAGACGGTTTCTGAACAGCGGACGGCTGCACTTCAAAATGAACCTGCAGACAACAGGCTACAAGTTGACCATTTGATGTATACTTGAACATCCCCAGACCCTCAGCGCTCCTCACCCCGTCTCCAGTCAAGGGCGGGAACACACAAGGGAGCCACGCTCACACTATGATACGATGTGTCAGAGTCAGAGTCGATGTTCCAGAGCTACTGGGCACATAGTCATAGCAGATTTTTTTTCGATAATGATTACATGAATATATGTGCAATTTATTATAGTGTAAGTGATTTTAATCATTGATAACATTACATCTGTAGTGCTCCAAATATGTTGACATAAAGAGGAATATTTTTTTCGACATTTGTAATGGCTGCTGTTGTAAATCAATGATGTTGAACACACTTTAAAACACTTTGAAGCACTTTATTACCACATCTGTTTACTGTTTTATTCTACAAATGAACATCAAGCGAGTGGAATATAAAGCTGATTACATGTTTTGTAAGATTACGAAGAAAGTTTATTCACAAAAACAGATTGTGGGCCCAGAGAAGCAAAATGCTTTAAGGGGAACCTACGTTGACGTAAGGCTATCCTTACAGTGTACAAGTGTTTACCCATGTAAGTTGACGAAAATCTGTCCTAACAGTGTAAATAGTATATCTAAAATATATCGAACACCGCTACAGTATTGAAGAAAAACTAAAATGTGGATGATATGATACATAAGGGATATAATTGGAAATGCTTTTAGCGAATTGTATTAATATTGCGCAACAATTCAACAACAGGAGAATTTAGATTTAGCTTTAATAAACCTAGTTACAGAACAAGATGAAACATCAAATTTAGTTAGCAATTGTTTACGTTTCATGTCTATGTTGAATATTCAAAGTTTATGTTTGTTCAGAGGGATCATTATCGACAGTAGTTATGCTGAGGGCGCATAGCATTGCAGATTAGTGACTGTTCCACCAATGCACGAGAGAATGTACGGATTGCGCAACTGGAGAGGAGCAATGTGGCTTTATGAGTGGTAGAGGGGGTGCTGATCAGGTTTTTGCAGTGCGACAGGTCTGTGAGAAGTACCTTGCAAAGGGAAAAGATGTGTTTTGGGTCTTCATGTATCTGGAAAAGGCATGCGACAGGATTGACAGGGATGCGTTTTGGAGGGTGTTGCGTTTGTATGGAATGGGCGAAAAGCTGTTGAAAGCGCTGCAGAGTTTTTATGTTGGCAGCCGAGCGTGTGTCAGAGTGGAAAGCTAGGTGAGTGATTGGTTCACAGTGGAAGTGGGTCGAAGATAAGGCTGCGTGATGTATCCTTAGCTGTTCAATCTATATATGGATGGAGTGGTCAGGGAGGTAAACGCGAGTGTGCTGGGTACTGGCTTGGAGCTGTTGGAAGCGAATGGGCGGAGTTGGCAGTCGAGCCAGCTGCTGTTTGCGGATGATACGGCGCTGGTGGCGGTTTCAGAGTAGAAGCTATGTAGGCTAGTGTCTAGGTTTGGTAGAGTGCGTGAGAGGAGGAAGCTTCGAGTGAACGTGGGTAAAAGTAAAGTAATGAGATGCTCGAGGACTGCCGATGCGAGCAGAATTAGTGTCCTCCTAAATGGAGAGTTGTTGGAAGAAGTTCAGAGTTTTGAGTATCTGGGATCCCATGCGGAGAAGACTGAACTAGTGGAAACTGAGGTGAAGTCGCGAGTGAAGGAGGGGCGTAAAGTGTTGTGTGCACTGAAAAGCGTAATGAGCTGCAGGACGTTGGGGACGGAAGCAAAGAGAGGGCTGTATGAGGGTGTCATTGTCCCAACTGTGCTGTCCGGAGCTTAAACTTGGGGGGTGAGAGCAGAGGAGAAAAGAAGGTTGAATGTTTTCGAGAAGAAATGTTTGAGGAGCATGGCTGAAGTGTCGCTGAGAGACAGGGTTTACTAACGACGTGGTTCGAATCTGAACGGGGATGGTGAAGAAGTTGAGGACAGACTTGATTCGCATGTTCTGAGATGGTTCGGGCACATGGTGAGGACGGATGAAGGAAGATTGGTGGAAAGAGTGTTGAAGGCAGAGGCGGGTGGACGTATGCCTAGAGGGAGACCAAAGTTTGGGTGGATGGATGATGTGAAGCAGGCGTTAGGAAGGAGAGACCTGAGTGTGGAAGTAGCAAGAGAGTGTGCACTGGATAGGCGTGAGGGGAGAATGATTGTGAACGGATGAGTTTTGACGCTGCCCTGATGTGCTTCCCCGCCCTAGGCACATCGTTGAGAGACGGGATGGTCGTGTGCGGGGGACGGGGGGGGCTGGTGATCATGACGCGGGAGGGGTAAACCAGTCACGCTGTCGGGCCCTGCTGCAGACACCGACCTCGAACCGTACTCATGACCCGATGGGTGTGTTGTGGGGTTCCCGGCCGGACCCTTAAGCGCAAAAGGACTAAGCTGTACGAGTGTGAGTGTATGAGAGCGTGAGGTGCGCCTTGGCGTCGGCCACCCCCGTTACTGGGGGATTTCGGCCTAGTGTCTGTATCTGTATCTGATGTTTCTTGCCATATAGCAAAACTGGTCTTAAGAAGATGAGTTGCACCCAACTTTACCATTGATAGACGACATCTTGATGATTTTTTTTTGCAACAATTATTCTCAAAGCAATTTCAGTTTTCCGGATGCAATTTTACAAATTTAAATGCACAAAAAAATCAACGACATATCTGAAAAAGGGGCAAATTACAGGTTCTGAAAAATATATACTTACATGTTTATTAAGCACTTTAAGAATAAAAAATGGTTATGATCATACTGTTTACCGTGACACAATCTTGGCACAATCTTCCCTTAATCGTGCCTTGAACATTAGGTGATCGTGACCAGTCTTAATCGTGCTGTGACTGCATGCGACTAATGCAATGAAGTATTATTATTATTATTAAAACTTTTATTTCCATCGTCAAGCAATGGGTTTTCAATACTTAGGTCTAACAAATCAAACTTATTTTTTTAAATGCCGTGTTTGAATTAGCGAAGCGAGAAATAAAAATGAATTTGTGACAGCACATCTCATGTCGGCGGCCGATTTGTAGCTACTTCGTGTTGCAACAGTTTTCACAATATGTGCTATATTTTCAAGTGAGAAACTCATGGGCATGGGATTGATAAATTCAAAATTAATGAATACATCGCAGCTCATCTCTAGTAGGCAGCTGGCTTGTCCTGCATGGAACCGAATGGAATACACAATATACC
>SDVV010041897.1:0-10390 GCA_016164225.1 Gammarus roeselii | reverse complement strand
AAAATAATAGAGCCCAAGCAAGAAGAAATAATAAAATACTAAAATAAAGTGTTAATGATCTATAAAATGAATAAGCATCCATCCACCCCAAGTGAAGAGTGAAGAGTCGAAGGGTCCGAAAGGAAATAGGGTGTTCACCCCCCCGGTTGGATCGTGACCCCGTGCGACCCGTGAACCAGTAGCTTTAGGGGGGGGGGGGCGGCTACGGTAATGGCTGGTGTGAAAGGAGGATCAATGTTTGGGTCGATCTTTAATTTTTCTAACTGTTTGAGTATCCTCCTATTGTCTGGATGGTGTTTGATGTGGCAGGTGTTCGAGTAGTGTTTGTTGAGTATGTTCGCTTGTTGTTGGTCTGATGTGATGGTGTTGGTATTGGGTGGTGGGATTGCTCCATGTGTGTCCATGTGGTTTGTGTTTTTGTTGTTGAGGTTTCTAACGAGTTTTAATAATTTTGATGGTGAGGTTCGGAAGTTTGTATTTGCAAGCACATCTCGCCACAGGTTCGTTTGTAGCTCAGAAATATCTGCATCTAGTTCTGCGTTTAGGGTTTGAATCAGCGTGATTCGGTCATTGGTGGAGGGTAAATTACAGAGATGATTTTGCTGCTGAATTTTGTGCCTAATATGGGCCGAGAAAGTTGGGTTGAAGCCACGAACGAACCCGACGGGTATCTGTTGCCTGTCTGCGTGGGTAAGTATTGCTGTGAAGTGTTTTGTGGTCGATGGATGTATATTGGGCGATGGCAAAGTCTTGTAGGGCGGTATCTATAGATATCGTGTATTTGTCCGTCTGTTCTCTTGTAATTGCGAAATGTATGAGGGGGCTGGCTTATTGTGGATTGGAATTAATGACTATTGGAAGGTGGTCAGACGACATGTCCTGGTGAACCGCCCACTGACAATTTAAAGCAAGATTGGGAGAGCAGAATGAGAAGTCCGGAGAAGTCTGTTGAGTGTTTGGGTTGAAAGATTTGCGAGTGGGAGTGTTTGTGTTGTTTAGTGTAATAAGTGTGTCTAGTTGATCAACGAGAACAATGCCCTCTCGGTCAGCGCTCTGCGAGGTGAGCCAGGTGAGGTCGTGCGCGTTGAAGTCCCCTAGTGCGAAGTTGTTGGTGATGGTGGTGTTGAGAAAGTCTAGATGAGGGGTGTATTGTGGTGAAAATGAACTGGTTGGTGGAATGTATATGTTGAACAAGTTGTTCTGTATCATGTATATTTGTATGAGTAGTGATTGTAGTTCTAATGTGTTGTCGGGAGGAGGAGTTGAGCGCAATTAAAGGCGGTTTTGTTAGTGAAGTGCAGATTATAATGTACAATTCTAATGAGTCCGCCACGCCGTCGTTATTAGGATAGTCGTGGCGAAGTGTTGGGTAACCAGGAAACTTTGGTGTCTTGTTTTGTTTCCTGGAGTAAAGCGATGTGGATGCGATGTGATGTTTGTGTAAGAAGTGTTTCAGTTCTACTTTTTTTGACCAATGCCTTTTGTATTCATCTGTAATATGTTTAGGTGTCCGGCATTGCTCGGGGTGTTGAGGTTGCTCGGGAAGTGGTGGTGGGGCCGGGGAGTGCTCGTGTGGGGGTGGTGACTGGGCTGACTGAGAGCGTGGAGCCTGGGGCAGCCCGGGTCGCGCCCCGGGTTGGGGAGTCACCGCTGACGGCGAGACCGCCGGAGGCATAGGAGAGGGGCTGCCCAGCGGCGAAGAGGAGTCAGGTCCAGTGGTAAACAAATAGCAGTTAGAAAAAGTTATGCCGCTATTTATATTACACCAATTACTGTAACATGGAATAAACACGTATTTAAACACACGAGTGGTCAACAAGCATACATAGCCGATGTCAAACGATCTTTACACTCGTCCAAACACATTTTTGTTCCTGTTCAGCGCCATGAGGGTTGGAAGAAGCCTGTCTAACCCCGGCTTACGAGTGAGCATAGTGGGAAGAGCCGTCAACTGTTCCCGACACCTTCAACACACTCCCGTCGCTAGATCAACTAAAGCCACCCAACCTCCTACCCTTTCTCGATCCCCTCATCCTTTCTTACCAGCGTTCTAAAAACGATACACCAGAAAGCGGATAAATCAGCAGTGCTGCTTCAACTCCCTTATTCATTATTGCTCTACAATCATTCCCAATCATGATACGCTCTCTTGCTTTCTTCGTATCAATACCTTTACCTCTCAATGCACTATTCACCTATCCGCCCACCCATGCCAGTCTCCCTCAACCTCTTTTCTAAATTGACGTACTTCTGAATAAGACAAGTCGGCATTTGGTGAAGCGTATTAGTCGACTTCAGGAACCGACTGCTAGGAATGTGAGTGAGTCGGCATTATGAGCAGGTCGGACATCGAGACAAGACGAGAAATAACTTATTTCTCATCCAAGGAGCTGAGAGGCGGCGACCCATTTGTCCAAAGAGCTGTGAGGCGGTGACCCGGTGGAGGCGGGGGAGAAGAGCCACTGAAGGATCAACGGAGGGAATTAGCAACCCACATAATTTTGTTAGGTTCTTTTGGATGAATGAAACAACGGGTGTAAAATGATGGTTGTTGTTGTTGTTGTTGCTTAACCCTATCTGCTGCTGCGGTGGAGAAGCCACAGCCGGCGCTCTGTCGGGAGCCCGTGTTCCCACCGACATGTGCATGTTGAAAATATTTCACCAGGTGCTGACCCTTGTATTACGCCTACACATCTGAGAAAGTCGATGCCATTTCACGGGCGTTCCCACAGATCAGGCACCGACGAGATATTATGGTTGAACCCGCGGAGTGCAATAGCTGGGCACGACGACAGGACGTGCTCGACCGTATCGGGCGAACTCCGGCATTGCAGACTGAGATGAAAAGAGACATTCCCCCTTCTGTGCTTGTATGAACAGAATGCCGTGTGTAACCCGCACCTCAGCCATAACAAGTGAATCGTACCACCCCTGGCCAACCAGAACTCCTCCCCGTGCATTTCAGACGGGTGACTGGATGACGCTATGGTCATCCAGTGCAAGGGCTGTGAAGTGCGTGTACCTATTTGTGCAAAGATAAGTTGTCTGGAGGACGGGGAATGGTAGGATACGATTAGATTAGAGTGTAAAAGCTTTCTAGAGCACTGGAGTCAAGGTCCTTCTGGCACCGAACGTCAAACCAGCAGCCAGCGCTGCCATAAAGTCATCAACAAATCATCTTCAGTCTACGGAATTGGTTCGACTCACGGCATGCTTAGGTCACTACTGTTTTTAGGGATATAGATTGATTGATTGATTTGGGCCTCATTTCCACCAGAGCTTTAGGGATATAGAGAGAGGTCACAAATGTGTCCTACTCATAAGCAAAGAAAACGGTGGTCTTCCGGGATGGAGGAGTTTATTGGCAAGTAAGATTAAGTATAATCAATTCACAACAGATCACATTTCAGTAGGAGGCCGGTTTCGAATGGTAGGATAAAAGACTCAAAGTGTGCTGTCCGTGTTTATGTAGGTTTCGGTTCGTTTGACGGGTGTTCAGTACGTGGTGGCAGGGATGTGCTGGGTTCGCAATCTTGTTAAAAAAATGTGTCCCTCTCAACGGGAAGATGATGTTTGAGAGGGAGGACTTTGGTTCCCTCATGCAAGTGGGGAATCGGTGTGGTCAGTGTACAGCCCGTTGCGATGCGTAAGGCCGTGTTCTGTACACTTTGTAGGGAATTAATTTGTGTGGGTGCAAGATCAGAGGAGCAGGCGATGTTTGCGTAGAAGTTGATGGGCCTGATGAATTGATTTAATTGTGTTCTCTTCCACTCGTAGGAGCCATATGGTTTTGCATTGCGCTTCTGCTTTTTATTTGAATGAACCCTGAAAATAAAAAATTACAAAGACATTTTTAAGAGAAAATCTTGATAACATCCGTTGAACGTAGTTTTCGACCGATTTAGACCTTTGTGTCTTTCAACCTTACTTGGGAACCTCGAAACTTTCAAGTTCCTTGACTGTCCTCGAGTTTTTGGGAGAAAAAAACTTTTTGCCGCTTGGCGGCGCGTGGCGTCCTGCGCCTGTCGGTCTAAAGGTCTGCCAGGTACCGAGTGGCCCGCTCAGCCGTCTGCCGGCTGAACCGCCAACCCCATCTTTTCCTATATAAGTGAGGGTTGGGCTACCCCATCATTCATTAGTCGCTCTTGCTTCAGAAACAGAGCACTCCCGCCTCACTCGATCCTGACAGATCGTCGCACCTTTTCGAAAGGCAAGATTCAGCGTGGAGCGGCCCATCTGGGTAGAGGATTAGTGACCTAGAGCCACAGATGGGATCGGCAATTATTGCCCTGCCGTACTAAATTTGCTCTCAGTGAGCTGCGTCCCACGACACAACAATTTGTCGAATAATTGCAGAAATTTGTCGGAACAGAAATTTGTCATGACAGAAAATTTCAGAACATTTCAAAACATGCCGGAAACGCTCCCCGCGTCGGGCCAACGAGCCACCCGACAGCAAGACCCATCGGCTTCCTGGTCCACCTGCTCCCGATGTGCCTGTCCTCTTCCCAAAAATTATTTTTATACCACCTGCCTGAGACACTCAAGCTGATTCGCGGGACACGTGTATAGGCCAGCAGAGTGCACCATCTGCCTATCAGCCATGAAAGCAGCCCCAGGCAGTGCGGCCTACGAGGCTTTCCAGAACAGAAATCGGTTCATGAGACGGAGATACACTGGCAACTTCACATCGGACTCAAGGTCCTTTTTGCACCCTGGCTTCCGCCGCCTTACACTTTCGGGCACGCAACGCAATCCACCTCGTTACTCGGAGACTAGGAACAAACGAAAGGAAAGGGAGGACAGCACGGCAGCAGACGGTCCAAGTTGTCTCTCCCCCCAATCGTCGAGGGGCTCTGACAGGGAAAGTCCTACTCACACAAACGGCCCCTCCTCGCGGTCCCCTTCCCCAGACGCGCCTGCCTATCCTCGGTTTCTGGGTCACTGATGCGCGACAGAGGACGCATCTCCCTCGACGATCTCGGCACGCACTTCCTCATACGGGAAGACAGCACGCTGGACATGCTGCCACCCAACCAGGAGGGGTCTCACTCGCAGGAAGAGTACACCCCTGGGGACCCGGGCCTGCTCTCCGTGTCCATGCGGACCGCATCGGACGAAGAAGCCGCTCCACACCTCCCCGCCCCACATCTCGGAGTCTTTGATCGCGGGGGAAAACATACCTGAATCGGCTCAGGCATCCGCGCGGGCCCGCACATGGGCATGCAAGGGAGTGTTGCCCGCAGGCCCGCTCACCCCCCGATATGGACCGCTCCCCAGCCATCAAGCCCCGACGTCTAACGACGAAGCTCGGGCCACCGCATCCCCTAGCTCGGCGATGACCACGAAGCTCGACAAGGTGCTTTCGGTGCTCGGCTCTCTCGAAGACCGATTCGACGCTCGTCTCCAGTCCTTTTCAAACAATGTGGAGGCCAGGTTCTATGATCTGGAAGGACGGCATCGGATGAGAAGGCAACGGGGGGTACGAGGAGGGACCCTATCACTATCAGGGCAAGGAAGAGGAGGACGGAGGGGCAGACTTTGAACCCCCATGGAAGGAGGAGGAGGAGGCGCATCTCGGGGAAGAACACCCCCGCCTTTCGTCACCCCTGCTTCCGGACGGTACCATGGCGCACTCCGCCCCTCGCCCTCCCCATACCCCGGAGGAAAGGTAATATGTACCTACCCTCGGTGCAACATACACGGAGAGATTGGTGAGCGGCGACTATGAGGTCTACAACACAGAGTCCCCTAACAATCTGATCAAGGTTCATGAGAGAGGCCTTAACTTCATTTTCTCTCCGGTGGACTCAACCAGCACCGCGGTTCAGCTACTCGTCCACAGGTCCACCCCTTTTCGGCCGACAGCAGGTTCGAAAAAGCTCCCTCGCTAGCTTCTCAGTGTCTTTGCAGTCGAGTAGCCCTCCCATCGGGGGGGTGACTATCAGAGAGGACAGTTTGTTCGTTCTGGAATGTATCCCAAATGCACTACCCAAACTCCTCGAGCAAATCAAAACCACCCTGCAGAACAGGTCGGCACCGAAGGACCTCTACGCTTGGTCAAACACGCACTTTACTCTCACAGCACACTGCCCCGTAGTCAAGTCCCTGATGGAGTTCGCGAATGCTCCGATCCTCTCCCCAAAGTTTCACTTCGACGAGAAAAGGATAAGACCGCTTTGCCATAGAAGCACGTACCAAGGACTTCCAACTCTGCACGCAGGTGGCTCAAAACCTGCGCGGCTACATCATCGGCGCATCACTGACGGGGATCCTTGAGCGCATCCGAACTCCCGTCCTCACCGATGGCACGCCAGTTACCCCTCAGTCACAGCGTTGTCTGTCAGAGCTCACCACAGGCTCCGTTCACAAACTATTGTCGGGATCCCTCTTCGACGCAGCTCAGTGGAGATACCAGATTCGGCTTCAGACGCCCCTTACAGAATCGCTGCGGAATCCGCCCTGACCGCCCTTCAAGCAGGGTCGGTATTTGAACCTCAACTATTCACCGACGGGGCGATCTTACAGGCTAGCCAAGCGCTGGACACTTTCTGTAGCAGGTCAGAGGTCCTCTCCTTTCTAGGCCCCTCCACATCAGGTTTCGTTGCCCCTGCTCCACGGAGGCTCACGCATAACCGAAAAGCTGTCGCAGAGCATCCCCTCTATAGCCGAGGCGGAATGGCACGAAGCACCTTTCGTGGCCGACCCGCACCGCCCAGGGCGCACCCCACGTTCCACCAGGACGCTAGGCAGCCCAAAGGGAGGCGGGCGGTCTCCGGTGCCCCTCAAACAAGCTCCAGACCCCGCCTGTTCCTTCCCTGGGGGCCCTGGGACCCACCCAATACGTTCCAAGGAGGGGTAGTCGCGGAGGGGGTCGGGGAATCTTGGCACACAAACGACACTCCCCCCTCCCGCTCGCAGCCCACAGCTAACCACAGGCAGCGGAACCGCCCCTCCTTCTGCAAACTGACGTTCTGCCGGCAACCCTCAGGAACCGCCTCGCGCACTGGACCAAGGTCACGCCCTTGGTTAAACGCATTATCGCCACAGGCTTCTCCTGGAAATGGACGCCACGACCTCCCTCCCACTCGATCACACAGTCTCCTATCGACAACGCAAGGACGTTCTGGAACCCCTCGTATCAGAATTTCTGCGTAAAAACAGTCATGGTGGTTCCCAGACAGCCGGCTTTTGCTGTTGATGTGGTTGCTTGGCCCCGGTTTCCACCAACGGTAGTATAAACCGCGCCAGCGAACCGCCAAAAACCCTCGATACTCACCGTCACGGCGGGTTGAGACGAAATAGGTGGAAGACGAGAAAGGGGTGGCTGGCTTAGTTGTGGGGTTGAGTGTTTTTGTTGCTATCAGAATTAACTGTGTGGGTTGTGTGGCAGTTAACAAATGCCCCTGTGCGATATAACTTTAATTGTGGAGACCAGAACATTGGGACTTGCAGCGTGTTCATGTCCCTCAGCCACATTGTAACGCACTAACCAGACGCGTGCAGGGATAACCTCATGTGGAACAGGAATGTTTTGTAGGGGAGAAATTATGGAGATTGTTTACTGGTCTATGGAAAACAATGCCGTGTATGTGTCGTGTCTTGGAAGTGTCGGTGGGCCTGAAGGCTGGCAGCCCACAGGCTGCGTCCGCATCAACACCGCAGAGAAGGCGCACAAGGCGCAATCCCCACTAGCACCTTTACGGTCCCCGAAGCCTCGAGAGTAGATCGCCTGGTGATAGGCCTCTCCGACCTCAACAGATACTTCCCGGTATCCACGTACCGCATGTCTCACCTGCAGAGCATACGGGCTGTGCTGAACCCCCTTTTCTAGTTCACCAAGTTGGATATCAAGGACGCCTTCCCGCTTATTCCAATTCATCCCAGGTTCCAAATGTTCCTGGCCTTCAAACTGCGAGGTCAACCGTTTTTCTTTTTGGCCCTCCCATTCGGTCTCAACCTGGGACCAAAAATCTTTACAACGGTCGCGAACTGCCCCTTCGTTTACTCCACCAGCAAGAGATAGATGCGGCCTTCTACATCGACGACTGGCTACTCAGGGCACCGACAGCACTTCACTGCCGGCGCAACACCCAGACGGCCTGCGACCTTATCATCAAACTAGGCTTCCGCGTCCACATGGAGAAATCTATTCTAGAACCCACCCAGCAGATCGACTTCTTGGGGGTAACAATCAACAGAGCGGCGGGGTCCATCGCTCCAGCATTACGGCACATCGACCGCTGCAGGGACATGGCCACAAAGATACTTTCCCGCTGCATAATAAATTTTCTCACACCTTCCTTACGCCATGCTCGCAACTTCAACGAAGTGGTGACCGCAGCACGCTCCCTCCACCTCTCACGCCAGCCCTGCCGTCTCAACAATCCCTACCGCCAGGCAGCTCAGCACTGGCGCGACGGGACTTTTCTTCATACCCCGGTCCCATTCGTAATGCCTCCCCCGGAGCACCTACTGTGGACGGATGCATCGGACAAAGCGTGGGGTGCCGTACGCTGCTGAGACCAGCAGTCCTACGGCCGCCGGTCTCCCTGGGAACGCAATCTCCATATTACGGCGAAAGAATTGCTGGCCATCATACACGCGCTGATTGCACGAGCTCATTGGCACCCCACCACAGTCCGCGTGATGTCCGACATGGTGAACCACCTGGGCTCCAGCAAGGCCCCGGTGCTGCAGAAGTTCGGAGCACAGCTCCAACAGATCCTACAGCGCCACCAACTCTCTTTCCTCGCGACCTACCTTCCCAGTTCGCAGAACGTTTGGGCCGATCAGCTCTCACGTCTCCTACCGGTAGAAACGGAATGGGCGCTGACGCCTCAGTGCTTCTCCCGCCTCTCTACCCTGCGCGGGACCATGCACATCGACCACTTTGCGCATCCGAGGAACCACAAACTTCCACTATTTGCAGTTCCGTTTCCTCACCAGCGCGCGGCTTTAGTAGATTCTCTCCAATGCGACTGGAATCAGTGAAGGGAAGTATACCTGTTCCCTCCCTACAACCTTATTTATTTATTTAGGATTTGCTTTCATTCAACGCAAAGTTAATGCAGACTCCCCCGTAGGGCGGTCCCTACCTGAACTCCCCAAGTGCTCGGCAAGCTCGAGACGTACCGCTACAGCGGCATCCTTGTGGTCCCCGACCATCCCAAAAGCACTGTTGTGGCCCACGGTCGTCGCGTTCTCCAGCAAAATCTCGCTCGCTCTCGACGTGTCCTAGCGAATCGACGGCAGGGAGGTCCCTCTAACATCACGACCCTTTTCGCGTTATCTCTCATTAAATTTTAAAAAACGCTGCTCACGATCAAATTCAATAGTTCGCTGGCGGACACCCTGGTTAACACGTACAGGCTCTCCACACAACGCCAATACCAAAGCGTCTGTACTTGTTTCCAAACGTGGCTATGCGTCACGCAGGCGCAGTTCACCAACCAGTCCACCCTCTTGACGTTCCTGCTCTACGCCGGCAAACAGAAACGGCCTAATCCTCGCACAGTTCTGGTCTACAGGAATGCGCTACACTAGCCTTTCTTACATGGCTTTTGCGTCACGACCCGCGGAGCGATCTTTAAGGAACTGGCTAGGCCCAGTTTCATGAGAATCAGCAAAAAACGAAGTTTCGTGCCGTAGTGGAAGCTCGAGCCGGAGCTCGACATGCTCGCCTGTCCTCGCTTCAATACTCAGACGACGTCAGCTTTGGCGCTTTTTCAGAAGACTGTTTCTCGTCGCGCTCGCAGCAGGAAACAGGGTCTCGAAAATTGCAGCCATGTCACGCAAGGGACTACATTTCTCCACGAACCTAAGATGCGCGCTCATCCTGACCGATGACAAATTCTTGTACAACAACCAGACCCTCACCCACACGCCACCGCGTATCTCAATCGCCTCACTGCTGCCGCATGGCCGGGCAAACGGCTTGTGCCCTATGAACCGCACTCAAAGCCTACATAGCACGATGTCCATCGAACAATGAATTTTTGTTCATCCATCCTACTTCCGGCATGCCCCTCAAGGCGTCATCGGTGGGGCATTTCATCTGCCTGCTTATCAATGAAGCCACACCGCATGCCTTCACTAAAGCTCACGGTTGATTGATTGATTTGGGCCTCATTTCCACCAGAGCCTCAACGTGAGTCATAATAGGCTCCCCCGTAGGGCGCAACCGTCGTTGGTTTAGGTAAGTCCACACAACCTCGTGCGTGAAAATATCAGCTTTGTCAAGATGAAGTCAGTACATATTTTAATTGTGGCATATTCGCGTATTAGCGCGTACGAGAGAGTATTGAGTTAGTGCGTATCTTCGTAAAATGAGTAGATGTTTTAGTGCGTAGTGAGGTGGAGGGACCACCTCATTCGCACAGGTGTTTTA
>SDVV010041896.1:0-10390 GCA_016164225.1 Gammarus roeselii | reverse complement strand
CTCCCCTCACTCCCCTCACTCCCCTCACTCCCCTCACCCCCCTCCCTCTTGTACCTGCACCCATAATTGAAATCATAATATTTCCATTATAATCCCAACTCTCTTATAATTAATTAACAAAATTTACCATCATCAACCCCATCTCATTTTATCTCTCTTCAATCGGTTTGTGTGGAAAGATAAAATATTAATACATTCCGAACGACGTCCCTCATCAGGCGCCAGTTGCCCGTAGAAGAAACGAATCGCTTCGTATTCGTGACAGCAAATAATCAGATAAAACAAAACGTGCCATTGGAATGTTGAATCAAATGTCTCCTTCTTCGAGTGACTGTAGACAGAGTTTCGCGATGGGTTTATCATCCTCTTGTAGCCAACGCCACATTTCCTTCTGTCAGTTTCAAACCTAAAAATCATTTAGCAAAATCTTTTTCTAAAGCTGTCCTCCTAGTGGGACTTTCGTCAGATAACCAATCATTACCTCTATCCCGATGTGCACACACCTCACCATCTAACCAACCATTGCCTCTATCCCGATGTGCACACACCTCACCATCTAACCAACCATTGCCTCTATCCCGATGTGCACACACCTCACCATCTAACCAACCATTGCCTCTATCCCGATGTGCACACACCTCACCATCTAACCAACCATTGCCTCTATCCCGATGTGCACACACCTCACCATCTAACCAGCCATTGCCTCCATCCCGATGTGCACACACCTCACCATCTAACCAACCATTGCTTCTATCCCGATGTGTATCCCGCTTTCGTCTAACCAACCATGGCTTCCATTCCGATATGCACTCCTTCCCCGTCTAACAAACCTTTTCCTTCATCCCATCTAATTCCCTGCCCAACGTCTTTTTCTGAGTTGCCTTCTCAGTATTTTCATTCCTAAGCCTCCTTTATTTCTACAGTTACCTTCATCCGATTCTTTTCCCAAGCCTTCAATAAATATTCCATTCGGTCGTCACAAAATTTTCATTCCGAAGCCTCCACTCTGATTTTGCTTCTTTAGATAAATTTCACAAAGCCTCCATTGTGGTTTTGCCTTCATCAGATTTCATTCCCATCAAATTCATTCTGCTTGTGTCTATGCAGTTACCTTCCAAAGCCGCGACCCCTGTGTTGTCTTCGCCAGATTCTCGACCAGTGGCCTTCTTCGCCCTATTCCGCCGTGCCCTGCTCGAGCCGCTAAAGTTAGGGGGGCGAGTTTGCATCTACGCCCCAGGGCTTCTGAATGGGGCGATTGTAAGGCAGGCTTGACGCCTTCGCTGTTGTTTCCTGAAAGCTTGCTTTCGAAAATTGGGGGGAAGCCCCCGCATACAAATTCAATAGAAGAAAGTTACATCTGTGTCACAATACGATTTGGTTATCCAGAGACTAAACTAACTCTGACCGAGACAATACTTTTTTGTATAAAGGTAAATCAGATCTAGAAGAGGTAATATTCGCCTCCAACGTGTGTTAGGGCTGTAATTGCGTTTACTTACAATAACATCATTTGAAAAATAGCTCGTTGTCATATGCGCAAAAAATACAAGTTGTTATTTGGGTTGACGGTAAGCGCTATACCAAGTGCGACATCAAGTGTGACACTAAGTGCGACACCAAGTGTAACACCAAATGCGACAACGAATGCTACACCGAGTGTGACACCAAGTGCAACGCTGTGATCAACACCGATTACTGCACCGCGTGAAACACCATGAGCGGTCTCAAGTTTAAAACCAAGTGCGACAGTATGTGCAACATCAAATGCGACACCAAGTGTAACATCAAATTCGACACCAAGTGTGACGTCAAATGCGACACCAAGTGTAACATCAAATGCGACACCAAGTGTAACGTCAAATGCGACACCAAGTGTAATATCAAATGCGACACCAAGTGCAACATCAAATACGACACCAAGTGTAACGTCGAATGCGACACCAAGTGTAACATCAAATGCGACACCAAGTGTAACGTCAAATGCGACACCAAGTGCAACATCAAATGCGACACCAAGTGTAACATCAAATGCGACACCAAGTGTAACATCAAATGCGACACCAAGTGTAACGTCAAATGCGACACCAAGTGTAACATCGAATGCGACACCAAGTGTAACATTGAATGCAGCACCAAGTCTAACATCAAATACGACACCAAGTGTAACGTCAAATGCGACACCAAGCACGAAAACAAATGCTATACCAAGTCATGACATTGTTTTGTAACTATTCTGTTTAGGGAAACAGAGTGGTCAATTAGGTGCGTTTCAGACGCTGCATCATAGACAAAGGCGTCTAAACTATGGGGGTCGAACGGCTTCAGACGCCCCTCTGACCATCAATGGTTTCTGATGATGGAAACTAAGCAGCGAAGACCAACGCTACCTACCGGCCAATGTTGTCACTGGTGGTATTACCGCGCTTTCCAAAATGAACCATTGACTCACCTTGAAGTAAGTGTCGAATGAGTCTCCAAATAAATTTCCTGCATAAACTAACAAGTTAATGTGTCAAAATAAAATTGAATCTAATGATCGAATAACAGGGAATTTTCGAATTTGTACGAGATTCAAATATGTTTGATGGGACAGCATCAAACTTATTCAGATTTTAAGGCTATACAGTCATCAGCTGCTCAGAAATATATTTCAACACATCGAATCTCGAAGTGATGTTAATAAATGAACTTTCACAATCAATTTGGATTAAATTATAACTCCGAATTGTGTGTTGCATCGGTTCGCCTCCCATCAAAAGGTGTTTTCTTCCTTCGTCATCATTTTATATTATTTTATCTGTCTCTCACAGCACTCGATCATTCCATAAACAACGACATTCCTTTTAGGTTCGCATCAACCCACAAAATTATTCCCAGCATTTATCATAGCAGGGATGGTATTGCATGGGAAATTCTAAGCCACATTATCAGCTCACAACAATTAAAATGAGGTGATAATTAATGCTAGCATTACGACCTTCTTGCTCCATCACCCTCACCTACTTTATCCCTCATTATTTACACACTTGAGTATAATAAATACTTCCACCTTCTTTCACCGACTATATTTCGCATATGACTTTTCCCTGATCGTTCCCCCTATAATCATGTATTATAATCCACCAGCATTTCACTTTTACTTTAAACCTAACCTTATTCTATCCAGTCTGCGATTCCTGTCCCTACAGCTGTCACCCTGATAAGAGCCAGCGTCTGCCCGCTTTGCAATTTAGATCCGTCCTACGTCACTAATCTTGCTACAGACAATTAATTAATTAGACTCGGCTATTGATTGGACACTACGTGGATTGGTGTCTCCTAAATGGGTGGTCCGTCTAATCAGTGCCTCACGAGCGAATCATGGCAAACTTATGTCTCTCGGTGCGATGACATACGACATCAGAGAAGAGGTTTGACATCCGGTCGTCACTTGAACCAGAGACAGAAAGTGGTTCATTGCAAAAGGGGTGGATTGGTCATAAATTTGTGTCTCCTCTCCCGTGGATTTCTGTGCGTGCTGGCATTTCCTTTGCTGGATTCTGGTTTCTTTATCCGTAAAATTGAACCTCATTACCAGCGATGAATTCATTAATGGACGGGGTGAGAATCCCTGGAATTTCATTAGAGTTGTGACCCGAGGTAAATGTGTGGGGCCTCAGGGACAAAACTGAGGTAAATGTGTGGGGCCTCAGGTACGAAACTGAGTCTTCACTGAAATTCGGAAGGCTTGGATACCTGCCCAAATCCAGCACTGTAAATGGTTACTACACCTGAAGGGAGATCAGACCAATCCGGGCAGAGAGATGATTTATTTATTTATTTATGATTTATTGATCAAATTATATTGCCGTGAGGTTAAAACGTCAACACTTTATCTAATTCAATTATGAAGCGTTAACATCGATATAATGATGGACATTGGGATATTATTTGACACAAAAGCCTGGTAAGCAGAATTTCTTAATAGAAATTAATTACAGCTTTACCACTCATTGGTGGGAACTAGAAACATTAATATCATACATCTGCTGGTTCCAGTGACGATTATGAAACAAAGTTGCATTCATCTCATAAGAAGGGGACTCTCAACGATGATATAGTAGACAACAATTTGACTATATAATACGGTCAAAAATGGATCAGCAGATTCCATGGATCTATATTTTAGTTGATCGTAACTAAATAACACGCTTGTCATTCTCATCTACATGTTTAAAGGTAGACTACATTTTTCGACATCAAAATTATATTTTCAATTTATATCTGTAGCATAGGATTTACTTAATAACGTGGCAGTAATTTAAAGTGGAAAACAATCATTTATTTAGTAGGTAAACAAATATTTAATGCCAGAAGAAAAGCGGACGAATGAACTTATGCTTAAGAAAATGTATAGTGCGGAGTCGACCGTTGCTAGCTCTACACGCTGAGCTGTTATTGCGTGTAAATAGCTGGTAGTGGGTTATAGTGAGTTTGGGTCGACCGTTGCTAGCTCTACACGCTGAGCTGCTATTGTGTGTAAATAGCTGGGAGTGGGTTATAGTGAGTTTGGGTCGACCGTTGCTAGCTCTACACGCTGAGCTGCTATTGCGTGTAAATAGCTGGTAGTGGGTTATAGTGAGTATGGGTCAACCGTCGCTAGCTCTATACGCTGAGCTGCTATTGCGTGTAAATAGCTGGTAGTGGGTTATAGTGAGTTTGGGTCAACCGTTGCTAGCTCTACATGCTGAGCTGCTATTGTGTGTAAATAGCTGGTAGTGGGTTATAGTGAGTATGGGTCAACCGTCGCTAGCTCTATACGCTGAGCTGCTATTGCGTGTAAATAGCTGGTAGTGGGTTATAGTGAGTTTGGGTCGACCGTCGCTAGCTCTATACGCTGAGCTGCTATTGCGTGTAAATAGCTGGTAGTGGGTTATAGTGAGTTTGGGTCGACCGTCGCTAGCTCTATACGCTGAGCTGCTATTGCGTGTAAATAGCTGGTAGTTGGTTATAGTGAGTTTGGGTCAACCGTTGCTCTACACCTTGAGCTGCATTTGCGTGTAAATAGCTGGTAGTGGGTTATAGTGAGTACGGACATAACTTTGTTCCGTCCATAAATAACAAACAAAATAAATGTTAAATTTCGCTCCAATGCAAGAAAAATATTTTACTAAGAAATTAAGCGCTGCACGAATATTTTTTCGTCAGTCTGATAACGGCTTAAGGGCCAAGGAAGCAATGATTCACACGGTAACATGTATGTAATTTTTCTATGTATGCATCATATCAAAATGTTAATACAAGATTATGAATTATGGACCCTTACTTAACAGGACGGAAAGATGAAAGTTTTGAACTGCAGTGCTTTTCTAATGTTAATCGATCTTTTCATCAATATATGAATGCAGTTTAATTTTGGGTTCAACTTGGTTCACAATATCTGGTTGGTAACAGCTGTTCTATTATTGTCCAAGGGTCGTCGATGGTGACTAAATAGTACGTGAATAATACTTGTATCAATAGCCATTGCTTTGAATTGTAACTTTACATGTTGCTTGGATACTGGAAAAGTTGTGGTTTGATGAAATTGGTTAAACATATGTTTGAATACGTTGAAATGTTGTCATTACGGTTAGCCTTCTCGACGGTCAGTTAAACATGTTGAAAGATGATTGTAATATCTCCATATTGGTCAATTCTTGTAAATTTCAATGACATCCAGATGCAAATACACTTATTTGAATCAATTTTTATGAGTTTACATGCACTGATGATTTTATATCCAATTAAATTTTAATTCCTAGTAATACAAAACGTATTATCAAACTTTTCCTTGTAATTTATCCTGGGCTAACTCACAGGATCTTCCTTAATTAAAGTGTGCCTGATTTATTTATGCTTGCGGTACCACATTCTATTTTTGCCCTTCGTTCTGCGTTTGCTGTCTGAAATGACCTGGAATGCAAAACAATATCAACTTTGCCACTTGGTTCTAGTTGAGAGTTTCAGGGCGCGGTTCCAATATCATCTTTCGTGAAGTTTTCCTTCTCCCTCACTCTGGAGTGCTTCGAAAGGAACACATCTCAAGGACTTCCACGAATACGACGAACTCATACATGTGCAAAGTTAAAACGCAATATTGACATATAGGTAAAACTCTTTGTCATGTTTGCAGTGAAGTTTTCGTTTGACAGTCACCAACTTTTGCAGAGGTGAACAGTTCCAAGTCGGAACTTGAAATAAAATGGATTTTTTTCGGTGTGTTGGTTGAGTTTGATTTTCTTTCAATAGTTCATACTAGGAATTCAGTCGTCAACGGCTTAGGAAATACGTCTTGAACTTTTAATCTTGAATATTTCAGGCAGGAATGTTCCAGCTATGTCTTTCAGGGGGACTGTGTTGTGACAAAACATCTCTGTTAGGGACAGATTATTTTGTAGCCTGCAAACGAAGAGATTGGTTGGGGATGTTTTCCTTATTTCTATTTGTAGGATAATTTATCTGAGCCGACACAGGGTTTTTTCATAGGAAAATGATACGGCATAAATTGCATTCTTATAAATAGTTTTTGTCAGCATTGCAATGTTTTGAAGCAACATTTTTCGATACAAACGAAAAAACGTCCGCTCAATTCATGACTTCATAAATATGTTTTGTAAAATGATGTTTCCAGCTGCAGAAATGCTTATCGCTGCTTGGAAAAAATATGCAAGTTTAAAATGGTCTGTGGCCTTGCCATTGTCATATATAACAAAAGTCTCAAAATATCGGTCCTGCACAACGATTTTTGAAGAATGATAGAAGATGAGCCTGGACTCATAAATTGCATTTCGCGAAATAAAGAACACTTGATCGCACAATCATCGTCGAGGTATATTTCACATGTTCACTCTAATTAGTATCGTTACGAGGAAGTTCGACAGAGTAGTGTCCTCGCTTAAGAGCAGGACGAGGACCTCCTCACGAAACAGCGCTAATTTGATAGAAGTTAATTGACAAAAACACTCGTGTTAAGGTGAACACGGCTAATACGGCAAGTGGTCTTAGGGTTCGGGCCGTATCAGCCCTTATTCGAAATCGTCCTTACGGTAAGTGGCCTTGGGGCTCACGCCATACTAGTCTTTATTCAAAATCGTCCTAATGGTAAGTGGTCATGGGCCCGGGTCATACCCGGGTCAGTCTGGTATGTACGGGCGACCAGTCAGGTATGTTCGGACGACCAGTCACGAATGAACGGCTAGTGGTCAGGTGTGTACGGCCGACCAGTCAGGTATGTACGGCCGACCAGTCAGGTATGTACGGCCGACTAGTCGGGCACATACGGCCTACTCCAAAATATAAAGATCTTTCTAGACCGACCCCACTACTCTAACACTTCATCAACTCCACTACTCTAACACTTCCCCAACTCCACTACTCTAACACTTCCCCAACTCCACGACTCTAACACTTCCCCGACCCCAGTACTCTAACACTCCCCCACCTCCACGACTGTAACACTTCCCCGACCCCACTACTCTATCACTCCCCCAACTCCACGACTCTAACATTTCCCCGACCCCACTACTCTAACACTTCCCCAAATTCACGATTCTAACACTCCCCCAACTCCACGACTCTAACACTTCCCCGACCCCACTACTCTAACACTTCCCCAACTCCACGACTCTAACGCTTCCCCGACCTCACTACTCTAACACTTCCCCAACTCCACGACTCTAACACTTCCCAAACTCCACAACACTTACACTTCTCAACTTTCTTGGACCATCGTCGATCTGCCCTTAGCTTCTTCAGCCGCCCACTGGTAGAAATATAATACAATTCTAAATGATGCTGATTCAACCCAGGAATAAAATATCCTACAGACACCAGACTTCAACAGTCGACAATTGGTATGCGAGGCTCTGATCTGTAAAGTAATTGAATATTATTCTGAATTCAAATTTCCAGGTATATTTTTCTAAAGACTGATCGCTCTATTTCAGTTTCTCTAAAAAGAAACCCGGGTCGACGGCTGCCTGACTTCATTTCATAGTAAGGTGATATTTTCGATTCATGTGTCAGAAAGCTTTTTAGCATCTGCCACTTTTTTGCTCCATCCGTCGACTGGATTCTTATTCCTTGCTATTTTTATGAGGCTTTCTCCTCGGTTGTATGTAAATTTGGCGTTGATCGCGACAGAGGCCAGATGGTCCTATGAAATTGAATTCGTATGTAACACTTGATATATAGTATCTTGAACTGGCCTCAGCTATTCAATTGAAAACCGACCCTCTTCCCTCCTCCTCCAATAAGTAATAAGATGTGAAGGCGAGGAAGCCGGAGTTAAAGGATCACTTCAAGCTACGCTTGTTTACAACAATCGAAACCATAAATAAACGTCCCTAAAGAATGAAAAGAATGAGGAGGCCAAACTTTATGGCCACCTCATTTTGATGGCGGTTAGCAGCTCACACTAGGGAAAGAAAGTCGTCGAAAGAGCGACAAAGGATTTCAGTCATATACAGTGGATCAGATAGTCTGAGTTTTTTCAGTTTAATTGGAGAACATGTATTGAAACTGACTTCTTGTATTGAATACCCCAGATAAATTACGAGAAAAAAAGTGGAGAAGAGGAAGGGAAATTCTATAATCTTCCTCATTGAAAAAACTTCTGTGCTCAGACCCTCCATGTTTATTGGTTATTGTTTCATATGGACTGTTTATTATTTATTGTCTTTTATACAGCGCTTCTTGATAACCGGCACAGCGTCAATCGTGTTCGGTGAACAAATGGGATTGACTACAGATAACCGAACCAAGTTTATGAATGAATTTACGTCACCAGTTCACCCGTTGTGTAAACGTTCTAACGTCACAAGCTCCCCTGCTGTGTGAACGTTCTAACACCTCAATGTTATGATCGTAATACTTATGCAGTGCATGTATGCGTGTAATCAACACGCACACATTATTATACGCTCTACGTAATCAACATTGAAGAAATTACTAGTTTTTGTTCTGGTGTGAACTTTTTAAAATAATAATTCTTACCTTCATAAGCTTAGAATCTGGTTCAAATTTTACAATACATTAAAACCCTATGACAATTTAGTTCTGTCATGGGATTAGTCGCCTTAAATCGACCAATATTCAACCCTTCTGTTGCCATATGTCCCCGCCAGGCACCCACCTTTGCAGAGCCACCATCAGTTCCTCTTTGAGCATCGTAACGGACAACAATATGGGCCTTCAGGAGACCTAGGCGAGCAAAACGCTTCGACAACGACCCAGCCTCAGTACCATTGTGATCATGAGTTAAATACAAATTTTGTTTATGGCTTGATGACGAATCCTTGAGTGGCTCTTGCCAAGCAGAGGAGCACACAAGTCGATATCGGAAGGATTTGAACCCGTCGTCAACGTATCCTCTCTCCTCTCACATACTTGTTGAGTGTCAAGCCTCACTTAAGCACAAGGGATAAGACAGCGAGACGTCGCACTGTGTGCAGGACAATTTCTTTCTGGGCAAGAAAGAACAGTTTTAAATTCCAAGTCCAGTCGTCTGGTGAAAGCAGAAAGGTTTTTCTAAGAGAATTTATTTTATTGTATCGAAACTATTCATGCCTGCATGTATATAACATCGGTATACGTCCACTGTGCCAACGCCAGGGGACATATATTGCGTGAAGACAAGCGAAAGTATTACAAGCTGCAGCTTAGCACTTCTTTATCACAATAACTGGCAAAGATTGATGTATAGACTGGTTGTGTATAATACACTAACAATTATCAGTGGCTCTCTGGTAGCATTTTAAATATGAGTACCTCGCTCTAGCGGAATAAGGGTAACGCGCTCTGGCGGAAAAAGGTAACTCGCTCTAGCGGAATAAGGGTAACGCGCTCTGGCGGAATAAGGGTAACGCGCTCTGGCGGAATAAGGGTAACTCGCTCTGACGGAATAAGGGTAACTCGCTCTGGCGGAATAAGGGTAACTCGCTTTGGCGGAATAAGGTTAACTCGCTCTGGCGGAATAAGGGTAACGCGCTCTGGCGGAATGAGGGTAACTCGCTCTAGCGGAATAAGGGTAACGCGCTCCGGCGGAATAAGGTTAACTCGCTCTGGCGGAATAAGGGTAATTCGCTCTGCCTGAATAAGGATAACTCGCTCTGGCGGAATAAGGGTAACTCGCTCTGGCGGAATAAGGGTAACTCGCTTTGGCTGAATAAGGTTAACTCGCTCTGGCGGAATAAGGGTAACGCGCTCTGGCGGAATAAGGGTAACTCGCTCTAGCGGAATAAGGGTAACGCGCTCCGGCGGAATAAGGTTAACTCGCTCTGGCGGAATAAGGTTAACTCGCTCTGGCGGAATAAGGGTAACTCGCTCTGGCGGAATAAGGGTAACTCGCTCTGGCGGAATAAGGGTA
>SDVV010041895.1:0-10390 GCA_016164225.1 Gammarus roeselii | reverse complement strand
CGTGGTTCGAAGCAGAACAGGGATGGTGAAGAAGTTGGAGAACCGAGTGGATTCGCGTGTACTGAGATGGTTCGGGCACATGGAGAGGATGGATGAAGGGAGATTGGTGAAAAGGGTGATGAATGCGGAGGCGAGTGGTCGCAGGCCAAAAAGTAGACCGAAGTTTGGGTGGATGGATGGTCTGAAGCAGGCGTTGGGAAGGAGAGACATGAATGTGGAGGTGGCGAGAGAGCGTGCAATTAACAGGCGGCGTTAGTGGAGAATGGTTGTGAACGGTTGATTTTGACGCTGCTCTGGTGTGCTTTCCCGCCCTTGGCGTCCCGCTGTCGGGATATTCGTGGGTGGGGGGGCCCGGCCATTAAAACGCGGCGGGGTTAAACCAGTGAAAACTGTCGGGCCCTGCTGCTGACGACGGATCCTCGGACTGCACTCGTGATCCAGAGTGTAAGTTGAAGGGCTACCGGCCGGACCCTTTAGCACAAAAGGGCTAAGTTGTGTGAGAGTGAGCGTATGAGGGTGTGAGGTGCGCCTTGCCATCGGCCACCTCCCTTTCTGGGGAATGCGGCCTTGTGTCTGTATAATCCAGATATAAATATATAATGATACAGACACTCAAAACATAGAAGAAATGACAAATCAGCCATAGAAAGATACTGATAAGATAAAGAACAGCTAAGAGCAGCCTCACCTGTCGAAAATTCTAGAGGCATACTGAACTTTTAGCCTATAAGGGTCCCTACACCCCCCTTGACAATATCAGCTATAAATAAACATATTCCTGCCATTAAAATATATAATGCGCCACATAACTGATCAAAACATACCCAATACAGTCGTCATCTAAAGGATAAGAAACGTACATACAATCAACATCAAAATACAATAAAATATAAATGTACATAAAGACAAAGACAAAACCTTCTCAAATATACATTCGAAAGCTGGGGGCTGAAGGCCTAGCCGTAAGCCACCCGCCTCCCGTAAACCAGATAAGGTTTCGAAGCAGATTCCTAAGATAAGATATGACAAGGAGCCGATAAGCTAGATAAGGATCTGATAAGATATATAAGGATCCGACCCTTGAGGTCACCTGACCAAAAAGTACCCAATACATTGGTGTAAATGATAAAATTTGTATTTAAATACAATAAAACGTTGATAAACAGTGAAAAAAATATATGTTCATAACACAAAAATACTCCCAAATACATTCGAAAAGCTGGGTTCGAAAGCCCCCGCCCGTAGGACCCCCCCCCTCCCGAATGACTCCGATCGCCTGCTAAAACCGGTTCGGCCCACCCGTAAGCCATCGTCCGTTATCTGACTCACGATAAGTCAGGTCCCCAAAAGTAATTAACTTGGCCTAAAATTATTGTTATTATTATTATTAAATTATTTATTTCCATCATTTGGCAGTGAGTTTTCAATTTATTTTTAAAATAGTACACATGAAACTTTATTGTCGTTAACACGATTTGAATTACCGAAAACGAAAATTCAATTTGAAATTCGCCTCCGGTTCTGATTTCATGCAGCAGATTATAAATCATAATATTATAATCAATGATCGACAGCCAACATCTAATTTGAAGTAAGAATCAGGTATGCCTGTCACGAAATACATGGGGTGGGGCGATCACGAAATACATGGGGTGGGGCGATCACGAAATACATGGGGTTGGGAAAATTACGAAATACATAGGATTGGAAAAACCGCCAACACATGGGCTAATAAATCCTGAGAACATGGGGTTGGGAAATTGAAATGCGCAAACATATTGTAAAGATGGGGTGAAATATGGATGCTAAACGGTTGAATAGGTGACATAAATTATATATAAAATATATACATAGCACTGTATACACATATTTCATGACGAAATGCGCTAACATATTGTAAAAATGGGTATAAAACATTGTATGAATAATGAAAAAGTGAATAGACTACATAGGTTATTCATAAAATATATACATAGCACTGAATATATACACTTCATGACCGCTAGGAAACTATTAAATGATTGACAATCAGAATAATTCGATGCTGGAGTACAGAAATCGAATTAATATACTTCTGTTATAGTAGATGAAGCACAATATTAGCTTATGTGACAATGATTATTTTTCAAAAATAGTACGGTAAATGGTAGTTCTGATTAAATAAATTATATCCTCGTCGAGTTGGCCTCTGTCAGAGCTGGGAGCTACCTATCGTTCCTCAAAAGTTCAATTTGAATTCGTCACAGCTCATCTCTAGGGGCCGCCGGTTCGGATTACATGGAGAGAAATATTATTACAATTAAGTACAATATTGCAATGAACTTGGCCCAAAAATAATTAACTTGGGGAAAAAGTAATTCATAATTATAGTGTCCAAGTTACATAGGGCTAAGTCGGACATCCAAAGTAATTAGATACATGGTAACCATTACATTGTCCGAATAAAATAATTGCGTTTCTGTGACATAGTAACTACTGATAACGAATACATTCTGTATCTATCGTAGAGCATCCTATCGTTTTTACTACATAACACTACTTTTAAATCAGATTGGTAAATTGATCAGGTCTTTGTTTTCACACAGAGCAAGATTAGGAATCCAGAAGAACATATAGAGATGAAATTAACGGAGTTTCACCAAGATCATTAAACGGAAGGTTCCGCAACCTAACTGCCCTGACCAGAGGTTGGGTTAGAGCTTCGTCGTGTCGAGGCATGTGATGGACTCCACGGAGCGTCCCTCTACAGGTCGTCTGAATGTCGTCGGTTATAACACGAAATGTTACAGCTAAGTTAAGTCTTCACCTTGTTCAGCAGTTAACAGGTCGCGCTCATAATGTCCACGGTTGTTTAATGATAGCTACTTCACAGTGTCCGACCACTTAAGCGCCAATCAATGTTGAAAATGAATTAGTTCACGCCGACAAATAAGACAAACAGGGACAATTGGATCAGCATTGAAGTGCATTGGAATTGAGTTACGTGTACAATATACGAGAAATATTATAACAAGGTAGTACAGTAGCGTTCTCTTGGCTGACGAACTTATGAAAGCGTGACTTTGGGATCGCTCGAGACGTAATACGTCGGTCGACCGTTCTTACAAGACCCCATAGCGGGTGATTGGTGGGTCCTAACATCTCAACGATTATACACAACGCATGTCAGGAGGAGAGAAACGAAGTGGGATGACAACATTCAAAATAGCAATGATACAACGCGTCCGTCCTTGGAAACACGCCGTGAAGGCTCCGAATGCACTTGTATGCAAAATGTGTAAACAGTGAATCTGTCGGGCCGAACCATCAAACGATCAAAATGGGATTCTATAGAACAATCGAGCGTACAGTGGGGTCTTAGTAACACCTCGCATGCTTTACCCACCAAACGATTAGCAGAGTCATCAATTGAACAAGCAGGTTGCCGACACACTAGTCGTAGACCTTTACGCATACTCGCACAAAGCAGGCCAACAGCATTGAGTCGGCCTTTACAGTCGTATTTTCAAACGGGTTACCGGCAAAGTCATTCAAATAGTTGGATTCTATTACTAATACAGACGGACATGTATTTAGGCAAGTGTTCAGCTCAGCCTGATCAGCTGCTGAAGAGACGCCGCTAAACGCGGGCAGAGTACGAACGCAGCTGCGCAAGCCCTTGCCTCATCCTCCTTGAAGTGAAGGTCCTAAGGCAATCGAAGGTCGAGCATCTGAGGGCACAGGGCAGCGCGTGCCCTCATATCACAGAAGGGTCCTTGTTCCCACCCTGGCAGCCGGGGATTGATGCAGCAGGTCTGAGGTTTAGGTGAGGATGCAGGCATCTCAATAACTTCTAACGTCGTCAATACTAACACAACGAAACAAAACACCGAACATGTAGACATTTTAGCATGAGATATAAATGAGGGAAATTGGAGTTGTTCACGATTGAAATGGTTCCGGAAACTAATCAGATGAGGATAACTCAACGAGTTGGGTTGGGCCCAGGTTAGCTAATCATCACCATTGGCATGGGAATGCAGGGCGATCGCCACGAGGGGGTCAGAGTAGTGGACGGCGCAACGCACCTCGATCTCAGTAAGGTAGAGAGAGCTGCGGGCCACTCCGTGTGCTCACGAAGGGGCCGACCTCAGTGAATGAGCTCAACCATGAAGAAGGACGTTTTTGCTCCTCTAAGGGTCAACTGATGCGCACTACGGTAAAGAGCAGCTCGTATACACTACTCTAGATTATACGTTAGTGTAAGGGCAACGGTCAGGTAGGTTAGGCTAGTGGGAGTGGTACGGTTTAACTAGATTTAAACGGTGCATAGAAAAATAAAGTGTGATTTATAATTTTAAAGATTTACAGGGAGGCAAGATCACGTAGATAAGGACCAAACCAAAATCATACTCTTGATTCTATATTTGAAAAAAAAAAATCTAGCACGATGGAGTCCATGTCATTCTAGCGCTGAACGTGAAATAACCCCCCCCCCAAATATGTTAATCGACGCATTAAAGTTTGAATATCTTGCGACCCGAGGCTCATCAATGCACGAGGAGAGGATCATGTCAGCCCAGCCCAAAGCGGGTATAAGAGGCATGCAGAGTGCCCTCAACCTCAGCAGTCAAGGGCACCCCAACAACAGGCCGCTATAGCAAAGGGGCCTCATCACGGCACCGGGACGGGGTCGATCAGAGGAGGGAGGCCGATCAGGGGAGAAGGAAGGGAGGCCGTTGAAAGGCGAGGGGAAGGATATCCATCATGGGAGAGGGGACCATTGACTCACAAACGAGTGCCGATCATTGAGAAGCAGAAGGCTCAGAAACGGATCAAAATTAGGACGCATTAGAAAAATTTAGGTTCACAAACGAGTGCCAACCACAGACGCAGAGGAAAGGGGGGCTCAGAATTGGGTCGTATGAATGCAACAAACGCTTGACGGCTCAAAAATGGGAGAGGGGATCACAATTGGGTGCCACCTATACAACAAACGCTTGCCGGTTCATGAATGGGAAGGGGGCTCAGAGTATTTAAAGGTTCATAATGGCATTAAAAGAGCTTTGCAGGTCATTACGGCAAACCAGTGCCCCCTTCCATTAGGTCGCCAAATGAGGATCACTCATTAGTCGCCCCTCGATCATTCAAGTAAGCCCAAATATCAGGCCTTTTCCGTTCATTGCTACCATAATGTCATTGATTCTGAGGAGCCGCCAAACGAACTGCTTATTTGCGCCCTTGGTCAAGTGATAACGTAACCACTGTCTCCTTAAAATAAAATAAAGCCAGTGATAAAAATACGAATTTTACATCAACAGAATGGTGTCTTCTTGCATGAGACACAATTAATTAAAAATACACGCTAAATGATGGGCTAATAAAACCATCCGATCTGATAAAATATCAGTGAAGAGTCGATCCCTACGTAATGAGGACACTTTTTTACATGAACATCGGTACAGAACATCGGTACAGAATTCGCTCCGGGACGTGTCATTACTAAAAGTATCAAAATGTAAAGCGCACGTGAAGCACGCCCTCTACCCTGATGATGGAAGGTGCAGGCCTCGCCTCGCTTTAGTGACAGTCACTGCAAACTAGCAATAGAATGGCTAGAGAGTTCTCCTAAACTTGAACAACAGTGAGTGAGCTTACCTCTCCTTTCATCGAAGCAGTTCATTACAACAAGATTGTGCAGTTTACATGTTATTCAATTTTACAGATATGATATTTCAGGGTACAAAATTGAAGGCCCTATTCAAGCTATTTAGAGCTTTTGGGGCAACCTAATCCTCACATACTAACCTATCGCTATCATCTATCCTAAAATACGTATAAAATAAATGTATCTAGAATTATTAGGCCCAGACTCTAACTGAAAACAAATGCACGACAGTTAAATACCTGACTATCTAACAATACCTGACTATCTAACAATACCTGACTATCTAACAATATCTGACTATCTAACAATACCTGACTATCTAACAATATCTGACTATTCAACTATTTAGCAAAAGTTTAATTAATATTGAAAGAATGAACATTCGAATTAACTGCATGGTTGTTGTGCTGGTAATTCATCTGCGTCTAACAAGGTTACAAATTCAAATACGATTGAGAGACGTTGAGAAAACAATTAAGCGATAATAAATCATTGTTGAACTAGTTAGATGATAAGTAGAACTCTTTCAGTCTTGACTAAAAGATTGATAGGAAATCATTCTGACGGTAGACAGGAGTTAGCGAATTCCAAAATTTTAACACAATTGATTGAAGTGGATACTGGATTTGGTTTTGGGTCTATTATAACGGGGTATTACAAGGTTATTCGCATTTCTTGTGTAATGATTGTTTACATCCGAAAATTTCCTATTTGAATTGAATAGTTCTTGATCATAGTTTCTGTGAGAAGTTTTGAACGCGTATAGGGCAATTTGTAAGTTATATTGATCTTCTAGTTTCAGGATATTCATGGCTTCAAAATGCTGATTAGTATGGGAATTAAATGGAAGGCTATTGATAGCTTAAATAGCTTTTTTTTTGCAGTATGAATATTTTATCAGTTCTTTTTTTGTCTTTTCCATACCAGGCTTCGATTCCGTAAATAAAAATAGCTGGAACAACGTGCAATAAAAGGGTTTTAAGGACATAATTGGGGAGGAATTAGTTTAATTTATAAAGAATGCCAATCGATTGACAATTTAGATGATAGGCAGTCGATGTGATTTTTGAACGTCAGATGTTAGTCAATATTCCCTAAGAAATTTAGTGTTGTCTATTGCATGAAATTTTATTGTTTCAAATTTTTATGATTGGTAAATTGAATTTACGCTTCTATGTTAACAATATGTGGCTAGTTTTTTTGCCATTAATTCCAATTCGGTTTGCAGTTAGCCACTTGTGAACATGCTCGAGTTCCTTGGTAATTGAGGTAGTTAATTCGCTTATGGTGTTTGAAGGGATGCAAGTCGATAAGGTACTATCATCAACAAACAGTGTATACTTGAAAAAAGACGATGCGTTAACTATATCGTTTCTAAAAAATAAGAATAGCAGGGGCCCTAAAATAGAACCTTGAGGAACACCATGACTAATATTGAGCATAGTGGATTGGATTCCGTTCACAGTTACATATTGTTTGCGGTTGGACAGATATGAAGTGAACCAATCAATAGTTATTCCTCGTATTCCATAAGACCTTAGTTTAGATAATAAGATTGAATGATGAACACAGTCAGAGGCCTTACGAAAGTCGAGAAAAAGAGAGAATACAATGTAGTTTGAGTCAATGCTATTATATAAATACTGCAGATCATTTAATATAGCTTTTAGAGATGCATTTTTATTAGCTCTGAAACCATACTGGTTTTCATGAAGGATACTGTTAACATTCAGATAACGGAATAATTGATTGTGAACTATTTTTTCAAATATTTTGGCAAATAAGGGAAGAACTGAGATGGGTCGATAATTTCCTTGTATTAATCTTATCACCGCCTTTGAAGATGGGTGTCACTCTAGCAATTTTTAATGGGTTAGGAAATTTTACTTGAAGTAAGGACTTGTTCACAATCGAAGCTAGGATTGGGGATAATATATTTGCAAATTTCTTTATGATACTGATGGGACAACTGTTGATATTTTCAGTTTTTTTTAGATAAGATAATTGAGGTAATGTCCTGGGCAGTACCTGGGAAAAAATAAAAATAAATAACAAAATTGTTATTCGATAGATATTTGGGATGGTCGTTTTCATTGGTACTAACAGTATCAGCAATATTTTTCCTGATCTTCATAAGGTTTTCATTGAGAAAAATAGCTTTATCTTGATCTTCTGAGTGTTCGTTATTGTCAATGCTCATTTTTTTGAAGGCTGGTTACATTTGTTGTTATG
The DNA here is from genome assembly GCA_016164225.1 of Gammarus roeselii. Lineage (NCBI taxonomy): Eukaryota > Metazoa > Arthropoda > Malacostraca > Amphipoda > Gammaridae > Gammarus > Gammarus roeselii. Next base: position 2,511 of record SDVV010041895.1, on the reverse strand, counting down.
TGGTCTGATTATGTTATTGATTACCTTCCACGTTCGTTTGAGATCTTTTTGTAGTCAGAAAATTTTATTTTCGTAGCAAGTTCGTTTAGACGAACGAATCAAGCCTGCAACACCTTTCCGAAATTGGTTGCAGGTAACTTTTCGCATTTAGCCTTGTAAGAACAAAGAAAAATAATGATTCCATGTTTTTATTTCCGATTTAATAAGAGCAGTTTTCCAGGGTCTTGTTATGTCTTTTGGAGAGACTGTTTTTGTTTTTAAAGGGCAGCTAGAATTATTTCTTTCATCCACTATAGAGGTTAATTGTTTGATAGCAAGATTACAGTAATTTCCATTTACGATTTCAGTGAAATAATATTGATTCAACGTGACATACAGATTTCCTATTGATACATCATATATTTATCTGTATTTAATTTGCTCGTATTTCTCATTTGCTTCGTTAATCAATATATTATTCAGAATTACGAAGATAGGCAAGTGGTCTGATATATCAGATATTAATTTGCCAGAGTTATAATTATGCGAGTTTGTGGTGGACATATTATCTACTAGGGTGGCCTTATCTCTGACTTTGTCTATTCTAGTTGGTTTTGATATTAGTGGTAATAGTGCAAGGCTGTTCATAAAGCATAAGAGTTCTGAAGCATTATTGTCGTTATCGTAATTCATAATGTCTATATTAAAATCTCCACATAGAATAAAATGATCTAATTTGTTAATGAATAGATTAAGGTTAGCAGATGGTGGCTTGTAAGCTGTTGCTATGATCATACATATATTTTTCAGTTTAATTTCAACGATGAGAGTTGCGATGTATGGCATACTGACAGTACACTAGTCTAAAATTTTATTAGAGGTATATTTATCAGAAATATCGCTGCTGATTGTTCCTCCGCGTCTGCCATCAGTTCTGAATGAGTGTAAGGAGCTATAGTTTTTAAAATAAATTCAATCTTTTGTGTACTCTTTGAACCAGCTTTCTGTGATGCTGATTACTTCGAATTTACAATTTGATGATTGGATAAATGAGTGAAAAAGGTCCCTTTTAGGTAATAATGATCTGATGTTCTGGTGTAACAGAGAAAAGTTCGTCCTGGTATCTTCATTATTGCAGTCTAATCTGTTAGAAGTATCTTCATTATATTGGTTGCTATCATTCCCTGCAAGGAACTGGTTTTTCTTACGGAAAGCAGTAAATATTGTCAATGTAGCAGACACAACACAATGTGTACACACTCAACAGGTATCTCGAGATAGCACGCCACGAAGGACTGACACAAGCAAGCACAACAGCCTCTCTTGTGGCGTCGTGCCATTCATACGTCCGTGTGACCCAGCAAGTCCCCCGCCAGCAGGACCAATCACTTAACAAGCGGTCCCGCTGACATAAACAGAGCGGCGGCGGCGGCGGCGACACAACAAGAAGCGTGTTGCGCTCGTAAGGTCACGGTCGCCCTCACCTGCTGCGTACATACGGTAAGCAAAGGCCGCTGCAATTCAACAGAAGCATCAAATGTGGCAGCCCAGAAGGTAAAGTAAGTTATTTTAGCCCCAAATATGGAACATGAATAATTAGCGGTCAATAGTTTTGAAGTTATTACAACGCAAATACCTACTCAGAGTTACTATACAACTCTACTCTTCTTAAGTTGCGTTTGAGACGCACCATCTTTTCAGATAGCTACAGCTTCTATACCCCAAGCAGCAGTTAGCACACGATCTCTCGTTTAATATTATTTGTATCCTCACTACGAGGCCTCATTCATCCCCTGCAGCAGCGGGTCCAGGCTCTGAAACGAGATCTTGAATGCACTCTGGGTGTGGACAACGACAAAGGTTCACTCAACTATTTCACAGAATACTCTGTGCGCGTGACGATACTCAACATGCATAGCATCAAAAGAGAAAAGAACAATATGAAGCCTGTTGACATGCTACTTCCTTCATCATAGCATATGCTCGACACAAATTCTATCGTAAATTTGCCTGGTACTAGCTCGACAGGGTCTATGCCAGCGTCACACGAGCTTATGCGTAAATGCCGCTACAAACGCTAACTCGACCAGTCTTTATATTAAAATTGACTGGGATACAGCGTAACAGGCTTCAGAGAAACTTGCAATATATTACAGCATGGTGGATGATAGCTCTGACAACAAAGATTGTTGTCGGTACAGGCCACATATTACAACATGGTGGATGATAGCGCTGACAACAAAGATTGTTCTCGGTACATGCCACATGTTACAGCATGGTGGATGATAGCTCTGACAGCAAAGGTTGTTCTCGCTACATGCCATATATTACAGCATGGTGGATAATAGCTCTGACAACTAAGATTGTTCTCGGTACATGCCATATATAACAGCATGGTGGATGATAGCTCTGACAGCAAAGGTTGTTCTCGGTACATGCCATATATTACAGCATGGTGGATGATAGCTCTGACAACAAAGATTGTTGTCGGTACAGGCCACATATTACAGCATGGTGGATGATAGCTCTGAC
>SDVV010041894.1:0-10390 GCA_016164225.1 Gammarus roeselii | reverse complement strand
CAACTAAAACACTCTAGGTCGTCACAAACTTTCAACTGAAACACTCTAGGTCGTCACAAACTTCCAACTGAAACACTCTAGGCCGTCAGAAACTTCCAACTGAAACACTCTAGGTCGTCACAAACTTTCAACTGAAACACTCTAGGTCGTCACAAACTTTCAACTGAAACACTCTAGGTCGTCACAAACTTTCAACTAAAACACTCTAGGTCGTCACAAACTTTCAACTGAAACACTCCAGTTCGTCACAAACTTTCAACTGAAACACTCTAGGTCGTCACAAATTTTCAACGGAAACACTGTAGGTTGTCACAAACTTTCAACTGAAACACTCTAGGTCGTCACAAACTTTCAACTGGAACACTCTAGGTCGTCACAAACTTTCAACTGGAACACTCTAGGTCGTCACAAACTTTCAACTGAAACACCCTAGGTCGTCACAAACTTTCAACTGAAACACTCTAGGTCGTCACAAACTTCCAACTAAAACACTCTAGGTCGTCACAAACTTCCAACTAAAACACTCTAGGTCGTCACAAACTTTCAACTGAAACACTCTAGGTCGTCACAAACTTTCAACTGAAACACTCTAGGTCGTCACAAACTTTCAACTGAAACACACTCTAGGTCGTCACAAACTTCCAACTGAAACACTCTAGGTCGTCCCAAACTTTCAACTGAAACACTCTAGGTCGTCACAAACTTTCAACTGAAACACTTGAGGTCGTCACAAACTTTCAACTGAAACACTCTATGGTCGTCACAAACTTTCAACTGAAACACTCTAGGTCGTCCCAAACTTTTAACTGAAACACTCTAGGTCGTCACAAACTTTCAACTGAAACACTTGAGGTCGTCACAAACTTTCAACTGAAGCACTCTAGGTCGTCACAAACTTCCAACTGAAACACTCTATGGTCGTCACAAACTTTCAACTGAAACACTCTATGGTCGTCACAAACTTTCAACTGAATGTCTCAAGGTCGTCACAAACAGGCTACACTGAGGTGCTGATGGCAGGTGTTATCTTGGATAAATTGAAGATGGCAAGCAGTATCCTAGTAGATCTGACGCTGACATGTTGTATCCTGGTTTGACTGCAGCAGGTGGCAGACAGTATCCTGGTATAGCTTAGAGATTTCACCCGACAGTGTTCCTAGAAAGTTGAAGGCAAGAACGATGCAACAGATCTGACAGTCACACGCACATGTGAGGACTATAATACTCGCAAGTCGTGTATACCACTAATGACTGCACGTGTCATACCACAACATGAGTTCAAAGGGTCATTTCGCGATGCATGCCAAATATAAACAGCAACGGCATTAACGATGTTCTTCAATGCTGGAGAAAATGACGTATTCAGTTACATTCTTCGTTACTTTGTCCAATTACCGGGAAACAGTTTTGGAGAAAATAATTTGAAAAGAATCAAGATACTGTATCTTGTCAAACAACATGATCAAACAACCTCCTCACATAGTAATACATACAATGATGGCTTCAACAATGTCTGGCATGATGTCTGATCGTGTGATGAGGTATAAAGGCTTATCGAAAGATCCCTCAACCAGGTTGATAATAACCTTGATAGGAGGTCAACATTATTAGGTGTTGCGTGCACAAAAATAACATCCTGGGAGTAGTATACAAGCGAAGAGCAAAAGCCGCGACATTATTAGGTGTTGCTTGTACTAAAAGTAACATCTTGGGGGTAGCATACAAGCGAAGAGCAATAGCCGCGACATTATTAGGTGTTGCTTGTACTAAAAGTAACATCCTGGGGGTAGCATACAAGCGAAGAGCAATAGCCGCGACATTATTAGGTGTTGCTTGTACTAAAAGTAACATCCTGGGGGTAGCATACAGGCGAAGAGCAATAGCCGCGACATTATTAGGTGTTGCTTGTACTAAAAGTAACATCCTGGAGGTAGCATACAAGCGAAGAGCAATAGCCGCGACATAAATATTTGCATAATAAAAAATCCACTTTAGTGGAAATGGATTTTATCAAATAATTGTCATGAAGACGATGCAGTTATTTACAAATGAACAGACCTTTGAAGATGACAGCGCTTGCCCGTTGTTCGTTTCTCATGTTTCTTTCATCAGCAAAACAAGAAAACATTATTTGAACGAAAAACCAGACACCCGAAACAGCTGTGCAATTTCTGGAGGCGATTGCCAACCTGCCAACCAGGAAGCGGTGTTCGGACACACTACACTGTCTGCCATCCTGATGATAGCTGTAGCTACTTTCTTATTGAGGGTAACTGAAGCGGTGTTCGGACACACTGTCCGCTATCCTGATGATAGCTGTAGCTACTTTCTTATTGAGGGTAACTGGAGCGGTGTTCGAACACAACTGTCTGCTATCCTGATGATAGCTGTAGCTACTTTCTTATCGAGGGTAACTGAAGCGGTGTTCGGACACACTGTCTGCTATCCTGATGATAGCTGTAGCTACTTTCTTATTGAGGGTAACTGAGAAGAAAACCAAAAACAGTGCGAACGACGACGGTTTGGACTGTGGAGATGTGGCACCGTTGCACAGCGATGGCGGTTACCCACTCGCCGAAGCGCGAGTGGAAACTTGGCACACCAGCAGCAACGAGCGGGTGACTCACTCTTCAACTGACCTCCTCAGCCGCTCGTTCGTCAACGCATTTGGAGAAGAGGCTACTCACACAGCAGATACCATCCGGCAAGCAGGAAGTAGTTTATACAGCTTGTGCGTGGTGGTGCCCAGCTGCGACTGCTGCAGCTTACGGAACAGATGCTCGTAGAGGACTGTCGTGATGCCATCGGGTGCAAGGAAATACAACAATACCCCCGGTTCAGTGTCTCACTGTGGCTCGTGACGTTACTACTGTAAGATGAACGTGGTATTGGACAAAATACATCAGATACATATATTAATTACTTAGCTCAATTTTGATGTTTTTTTGTACTCAAGAGATTTTTCGCTTATACAGCGGGTTGCAGCGTAGCTGCCACCTGATGGCCATTTTTTAACCCACGGCGTTTATGGGCTGGCTTTTTCACCTTTCAAGAGACCGGCCAGATGGTCTCACTCGGGGTCAGGTAGGCGCGAACCTACTACCTCCAGCTCCCAATGGACGTGTGTTGTGAGGCGAGCCCGACACGCTCCCTCTCGGCCACCGGGGGGGGGGGGGGAATTTTGACCAATATACGCTGTCAAGGTATCTAGATAGTAGATACTCCATCTTGTTCAGCATTGGATAAATATTTCTTATAGTGAGAATAACGAGTGTGTATTATGAGTGTCAAGAGAAATAATGTTCTCTTGTGCTGCGATGACCAGGAACTAAGCCCACAAGTGACTTACTCTGTCGGCATCATCAGACTGACGCCGACTAACATCAGGAAAAAACTATTTCCATCTGTAAAAAACAGTGTCATTAGTTCCATTGTGTTCGATTTCTCTTAACTTAGTTTATTTTTGTTCCAGCTGTACTCGTATTACTTGTTTGTACTTTATCAACGTTATTATGGGTATGGGTATACTGATTTCGAACATTTCGAATTAAACTGTATTGTCATTGCATAACTATAATTTGAAAACGGATTTCTGCACTGTTAGGGCAAGTCTGTTAGGATTCTGCCCTGTTAGAAAGCTGCTCTAGTTTGTTTCTCCTATATCTTAACTGTGCACGTGTTATCTGTGTCTACATCCGTATTCTAAGATGTTACTGGTATTACGATTTTCAACATTGTCAAGTGTGGCCGGTTCTCTGTAACAAAACCACAAGTATCTTGTATCAGGTGGTATCATTGTATTGTACCACTTTACATCTTGCAGCTTAGAATCGCTCTATGATTTCATAAAACCCCATTTACTGGAATGTAATTAATTTTTTCGTCATCTTCTGATACTCCGGCGGTCATGTCTGGTTCAAGGTTGGTGCCCAGAATCATATCATTTCTTTATAGAGAAGCAGATGGGAACAGCTACGAATTAGTTTGGCTTTGCCTTCAACCCGAATCCCGCAATAGGAAGGTAACCTTGCGCTAACGCGCATCCGACGATACGCGCATCCGACTCACATTTGTATTATACCTGTTTTAATTCAGTTTTCGAATCGTCACATCTCGCATCTAATTATAGTATTGCATTCATATCTTCTGCTGTCTACAAGAAATAGCAATAAATAGAACTCAAGCTAACATTCCAGGATGGTTTAGGCCAAGCTAGAATGTGACGTCTGCCACACCTCGTACGCACCCGATATAATGGATTGCAAAAGTTCTTCTGACGATGCTAGGACTTCGCGCAGCAGTCCCTCAAATGGGGAATGCAAGACATAGCGCTGTAAATTTTGTCAAGCGGCAGAGGAAACCAAACAACTGAAAGCACAAATCAGTCACGCCTCCGATGGCTTATCCAAAACAGAGACAGTCTCATCCGATTGCTTTTCCATAACAGAGACAGTCAACACGGATACCCGATTGCTAGCTGTTGAATTGAAATTGGAAAACGTGCTGAAATAATTTCACAAATTTAAAGATCTGATAAGCAGCGAATTTGCAACAGTCAAAGAAACTGTCGAGTCCACTCAAAATCAAGTGAAAGAACTCCAATCAGCTCTAGACGCTGAGACAAACGATCGTACTAAACCGATAGAAAACTCAGTCAAAGATAGCGAGGCACTGTACACACCTGTATTTTAAAGGAGGCAGCCACGCTATGACAATGCCACACACGTTGGACCACAATCTCACCACTTTCGACCGAATACACGTAACAGATTCCATGTATTGCCCGATGAAATGTACCCCCAGAATACAGAGGAAATTATTGTGATTGGTGATTACAATGTCACCTCCTGCAAATCAAATCAGCGAAAAGGACGAATTCATCTGAAAATATTCGGCAAAGCGGATTTGAAAATTGATGAGGTCAAAGGCATAATTGCAAAGGATAGGATACATTCATCTAAGCGAATTATAATTAAAGTTGGAGTTAAAGACGTGTTGCAGACGGAATCGACATGGAAAATGTATGAAGCCATGCTAAACAACACCGAACCTTCTAACGCAAGCCTCCATGTCACTGGCATCCTGCCCCATTCGAAGCAATGTAGATTCAAGTTAAGCAAGATGATTTTACTTAACAATCGCCCAGCAACTGTCTGCGAAGCCCAGAAAATCTATTTTTTGGATCATTGAGATACGATGATCGACCTAAAGTAATATATCTTTAATAGAATCAACAACAAGGCTCGCATCAACACGTATGGACTTGATACCATCGAAAACATTATTGAAAACATCGGCGCTGGACTTGTCAACGAAACAAAGTCAAAAAACGTAAACGATATCATACCAACAACTCCGCCAGCAGTGCCCGACGAAACGACCCAGCGGCCTCCGCCCGCTTCAACACGAGATACACAACAAATACAAGTGTCCATACACCACTACAGGTCCTAGTAAAAAAGTTCCTGTTATCAATCCAGTCCTCCGAGTGAGAGGCCGTAGTCGCAGCTCCGCTAGTACAACCCGTGTAAACGAAAACGAAAGTCTTGGCTCCGACACAAGACCTCAGAGTAAAAGCAAAATAAGTCAAACAAATCAAGTCAATGTGACTAACGGTACTCTCAAATGTTACTACGTGAACGCTAAAAGTCTCAGAGTCAAAATCGAAGAATTAGAAATCCTTGCAATGAATGAAAGTATCGACATAATAACAATCACGGAATCGTGGATGAAATTGAGCACCAGGCCTTATTTAAGCGAATTTACTCTTCCCGGTTACTCACTATTTCACAAAGATAGAAAAGGCCGAGAGGACGGAGGGGTGCTGTTTCTCGTGAAAAACACTGCAAATATTAGAAGTCACCATTCCAAACATAAGCACGATATATTATCAATCGAAGTAGTCGGTAAACGAATGCACAGCCACCGGCCAACGTCCGATTGATTTTGCAGACGATAAGTTCATGACCCAAATGGTGAAGACACCTACAAGAGGTAGCAACATTCTTGATCTTATATTTAGCGCAAGCGACTCTCATGTCACGAACATCGAAGTAGGCAAACCACTCGGAACTAGTGAACACAACTGTATCAGTTTTTTGATAGAGCCCGAGTTGAAAACTTCAACAAACTGCGAATAAGTCCCTATCTTCAGATTAGCTAATTTTGATGGCTCAAGAGAGTCAATGGCGTCAGCAAATAGCTATAATCCTCTGACAAGATGTCAATCAATCGCTTACCTATTTCTTGACTGCACTTGAAAACATTGAGCATGAGCATATCTCGCGCAAAAACAGGCGAACAGCAGTCTATCAGCCCAAGTACTGGAAAGAAGAGTTGCAGCTCCTTCAATCACGAAAGAAAGCAAAGTACTTGATAAAACAGAGACATCCACATGACGACGTAGCAAAAACTGAATACAACACTAGCAGACGTGATCTAAAGAGGGTCCTGAAACATAAGAAGAAAGATAATGAAAATGAAATTGCCGTCAATGCCTAAACTATTCCGATTTTTTTTTTCGAGCAAAAAAAAATCCAGATCTGTTCTAAATCCTCTTGAGAACGATGTTGGTGAGCTAGAAACGGACCCCACCAAAATGAGTGTTCTACTTAATGAATACTTTTGTTCTGTATTTACGTTAAAGAATCAGGATATTCCTAATCCTGAGGATATCATGGCGGCAAAACGAATTGAAGCTCTCATCACAGTGAATTTTTCCCACGCTGAAGTTATTAAATATATAGATAAATTGAACGTCACCAAATCTCCAGGTCCAGACCAAATTCATCCCAGAATTCTAAAAGAGACTTGGAACGAAATCGCCGAACATTTATCAAACATCTTCAACCAATCTCACAATTGGCACCTGTCCCTCTAAATGGAAAGAGACCAATGTTACCTCAATTTATGAAGAAGGGGACAATAAGTGCCCCGGCAACTACCGTCCAATAAGTCTCACCTCAGTCATTGGCAAGTTGATGGAAAGTTAGATAACGGATAAAATTACAAATTCTAAGAATCAAACAAATTGATTGGCGACTCCCAGCATGGCTTCAGAAATTTAATCAAAATCTCCAATCGATATCATTTACCTTGACTTTCAAAAGACCTTTGATAAAGTCCCCCACAAGCGTCTAATTAGTAAATTGCACAGCATCGGTGTTCGAGGCGAGCTTAACAACTGGATAAAATGCTGGCTTACAGACAGACGGCAGCGAGTTGTACTTAACGGAGCTTCCTCCACCTGGGGTAATGTTACAAGCGGCGTGCCTCGAGGATCCGTGTTAGGGCCAGTTCTTTTTATAAAATTCATTATTGATCTCGATAGCAACGTACTCTATTCTCAAACATGAGCAAGTTTGCAGACGATACTAAGATCGGAGGAAAAGTGCAAACTAAACTAGAATGTCAGCAGATCCAACTAGACTTGAAAAAGATTGTTGATTGGTCAGAAAAGTGACAAATGAAATTTGATGTAGACAAATGCAAAATTATGAACATAGGTTCTCATAACCTCAAACACGAATATTCAATGTCCGGAAAGAAACTCATTCCCGTCACCGAAGAGAGAAATTTAGGTATCATCATTAGTAATGACTTGAAAAGCAGCAAGCAATGTAACGACGCTGCCAAGAAAGGCAACGAAATGCTAGGTATGATATCCAAAACCCAACACAGTAAACTCAAGTTATTTAATGCATTTGTTAGACTGCATCTTGAGTATGCCGTTCAATTCTGGTCTCCATTCCTTAGAAAAGACGTTATTAAACTTGAGAAGGTTTAACGTAGAGCTACCAAACTCATCCCCTCGCTTTGAAAAAAATCATACGAAGACAGGCTACGTAAACTCAATCTTTATTCGCTAGAGAAACGTCGAGTCAGAGGTGACACGATCGAAGCGTGGAAGATTATGAAGGGTAAGGAAAACGTCGACCGAGCGAACCTTTTCACTCTAAATACAAACGGGGTGACTAGCAACAATGGATACAAAATCGTTGGGAAACGTTTCTTACTCGACATCTCGCGCAATTTCTCCAAGTATAGAGTTGTCGAAAAAAGGAACAAACTTCCAGCGGAGGTTGTAAACAGCAATACAATCAAAACGTTCAAGTCGCGGCTCGATAAGTTGTACATAAATTGCCGATAAATAGCTAGACCGTTCCCTTTCCTGCTGATATAAAAGAAAACAAAAATGGCACATGAAGCTCTCATAGACGTCTACTTCAGAACTAATCCTCTTGCTATCCAAAAGGTAACCTAGTTTGGGCCAATAGGCCTCGTAGACGTTCTACTTCAGAACTAATCCTCTTGCTATCAAAAGGCAACCTAGTTTGGGCCAATAACCCTGTTGTTGTCTTCCTAGACTTGTTAACTATCTATGGTTATACTTGGATACTTGGAGCTTCTTCGCTATTCACAGCAGGTTACAGCGTGGCTGCCACCTATACTTGGGATGACTTCCAAAACGATGGCGACCGAAGCCTGGTGGGAATTAAGATTTAAAAAATCCCGCGCCTAAGAATATATGCAATTTATTTGCCAATTCGATGACCAGGAGAAGCCGAGATACCGAGATAGCGCTATGTTATAAACAAGGCTGTGTAATCCGAACTTCATTACGAGCTCTATTTTGGATGATTGTATAGGGTACAATAGGTAGTAGGGTATCATAACAATTGGGAGAGGTGTTCTATAACAATCGATAGTAGCGTCTCATACCAATCTGTAGCAGTGTCCTATAACAATAGGTAGTAGGGTCACATGACAAAAAATAGTTAGGTTTTATTACAATGGGCAGAATCCTGTAACAATAGTCGGCGTCAAATAGTAACAGGCTAGGTCAAATAGTAACAGGCTAGGTCAAATAGTAACAGGCTCGGTCAAATAGCAGAAAGCGGGGTCAAATAGCAGAGAGCAGGATCAAATAGCAGAGACCAGGATCAAATAGCAGAGAGCAGGATCAAATAGCAGAGAGCAGGATCAAATAGCAGAGAGCAGGATCAAATAGCAGTAAGCAGGATCAAATAGCAGTAAGCAGGATCAAATAGCAGCACGCTGAATCATATTTCAGCAGGCAGGGTAAAATAACAGAAGCGGCCTCAATACAACAGATATTGTCCCATTACAATAGGCAGGGTTCGATAACATTGGATAAATGAGGTGGGGTCTATTACAATAGACAGTGCCCCATTACACTGTGTGGGGTCCATCACAATGGGCCATATCCCATTACAATAGGCAAGGTTCCATTATCATTGACATGGCCTTATTAGTTACACAAGGGCTACATAGCATCAAACCTGGCCCTATCAAGTACAACAGACAGGGCCCTATTAAATAGAGGCAGGTATCCTGCTACAATTGACGGAGTCAATTACAATCAGCAAGGTCTATTACAGCAGGCTGAGTCCTGTTACAATTAGGCATTATTCGCCACAGCGAAAAGAAGGCGCCTCTAAGCAGCTCTTTCACGCCAACCAAATGAAAGTGATATATCAGACAGAGGAGATGATATTGCAAAGTATGTCTAAGAATAAAGTTATGAGTAGCAACGAAGTTGTTGAATGGAAACTTAACATCTATTCGCAGAACAAGAGCCCCAGAATTTAATTATAAAAAACAACTGCAACGCTCCGCAAGATGCTCTGAGAAGGTCCAATGTCGTGTTCAAGCTTGATTGTCCCGTGAAAGATGGCAGACTTCCCAACCCGTACTTCATTGGACCCATCCAGTGCTCCTTCCACGCCTAGAGTGGCTCCTTCAGGACTCGCCTCATCGAAGACCACGGAGTAAGAGTAACTGGTGCGCACTTCACAGATCGTGCACCCCCTCCCCGACAGGACGAGGCTACTCACACAAGAAGCGCTGAACATCGAACTCCTACAGCTCATCAACAATCAACAAGAAAACCTGTCAATGAATCTGAAGTTGGCAGCAGCGAGGACAGCAACAAACGCATCCTTCGCCGTAACGCAATAAGAATTGGCCTTACTCATACGCACAGCCAACTGTTCCATCATCGAACCACCCGTACAACTTAAACTTACACAAGAGACGATAATAACAGGAATGCATTTAGTTTATTGCCGTATCCTGTGTACCAGCGTCCCCGACATGTTAGCTTACAAATTTCTTGATGAATAGCAATTCATTGTATGAAAAAAATTTGTCACTCTAAAGACGACTGTTCAGTTGACACGCGTTAGCACTCTTCAATAAAATGCGTACAGATGGTGTTGATTTATTTGCTGAACTGCAGGAAAATGTAATAACAGTGTTACGATAAAGTGAGAACTTGTCATCGTAAACGCAGAGGCTACTAACTCTTCTGGATTCGTGTGTGTGTGTGTGTGTGTGTGTGTGTGGGTGTGTGTATGTATGTATGAAA
>SDVV010041893.1:0-10391 GCA_016164225.1 Gammarus roeselii | reverse complement strand
GTCTTGATGAGGACGCTGTGACAGCGGGAGGGAACTGCATCTAGAACGGGCGACCATGCTGGCCACTGTGCTGATGCCCGTTAGTGTCTTGATGAGGACGCTGTGACAGCGGGAGGGAACTGCATCTGAAATGCAATAGGAATTACAGAGCATGAGCGGCAAGTGCACTGCTCTAAGGCTGAAGGAGCAGGACTCGAGGGCCACTCAGGGGTCCGTCTCCTGCCGCCCGTGGGGATATATTACCTGATTTCCCTAGAGCGATGCCCCGGCAATTGCTAGGCATGGCTCAGGGCTCCGTGGCTCTGCCATCTCTTACTCCCGCAACGCTCGACGCGTGGGAGGCCGCCCCTATCACGCTCTAAGGGGGGGGGGGGGCGGTCATATGTGGGAGGGATGAGGGGAGGTACTGGAAGAGGAAATGTCAGTCAATGTTACATGGGGCTCTAAAGGACGGGGAAGCGATCTTGTTGAGAGGTTAGAAAAAAGTCACGTCAGTGTTGCCAGGATCGTTTACAGGCAGTAATACTCACTGCTTTAATTACGTAACACAGATAAAGGACAACATTATTAAATCTACAAAGAACATGTAAAAAGAAAGCAGCATACTGTGGCTAGTGTGTTTAACACATTGTTTTCCAGAGACCCATAAAAGCAGTATTGTGTTCTGGGGCCTCTGTGTGTGTCATACCAATACTGGCATGCAGCACATGCGCTCTGCGTAACAGTGCAGTGTATACTACCAGAACAGTTCTGGTGCTTAAGCAGTGCAGTACCAGCATGCATCACATGCGCTCTGCGTAACAGTGCAGTGTATACTACCAGAACAGTTCTGGTGCTTAAGCAGTGCAGTACCAGCATGCATCACATGCGCTCTGCGTAACAGTGCAGTGTATACTACCAGAACAGTTCTGGTGCTTAAGCAGTGCAGTACCAGCATGCATCACATGCGCTCTGCGTAACAGTGCAGTGTATACTACCAGAACAGTTCTGGTGCTTAAGCAGTGCAGTACCAGCATGCATCACATGCGCTCTGCGTAACAGTGCAGTGTATACTACCAGAACAGTTCTGGTGCTTAAGCAGTGCAGTACCAGCATGCATCACATGCGCTCTGCGTAACAGTGCAGTGTATACTACCAGAACAGTTCTGGTGCTTAAGCAGTGCAGTACCAGCATGCATCACATGCGCTCTGCGTAACAGTGCAGTGTATACTACCAGAACAGTTCTGGTGCTTAAGCAGTGCAGTACCAGCATGCATCACATGCGCTCTGCGTAACAGTGCACTGTATACTACCAGAACAGTTCTGGTGCTTAAGCAGTGCAGTACCAGCATGCATCACATGCGCTCTGCGTAACAGTACACTGTATACTACCAGAACAGTTCTGGTGCTTAAGCAGTGCAGTACCAGCATGCATCACATGCGCTCTACGTAACAGTACAGTTTATACTACCAGAACAGTCCTGGTGCTTAAGCAGTGCAGTATGTGAATGCATGAGTTCATCAGCTGGACACGACTCACCACAACAAAGACCGGGTACTTGATCAAAATGAACGCAAGGCGAGATTTAATACATTACAACTCAACATCAGCCCCATGGCCTGTGTACTACATAAGCCTTACAGAAGCCACAAGGCGACACAACACCGGTCAACAAGCAATCCAACGCCAGCTTTAATAACATTAACTCAACATCAGCCTTAACGCCAGTACTATACAAGCCTTACAGAAGCCACAGGCAACACGACACCGGCCACCAAGCAATCCAACACGGCTTCAACTACATTGTTCGGCCTCAAGTGATGGATGCCCTCCTTTGGAAGTTGTTCAATATTGAAGCCTGCTGAACAGTGGCCGCGTGAACATTGCGGGGCACACGGAACACATCTTTTCCGATGTTCCAATCTTTTCTTCGATGTGTCAAGCGTAAAGCCATTCCCGCGTTATAGGGTTAGCAAATTATGTTGATGATATAATTAAGGAGATAAATTCATTTTTTTCTACTGCAGTTTATATTAGTCCCTTCATTTCTTTGAACGTTTTCATCGTTTCGCTTGGTTTATTACCTTCATGGCTCGCGTCTTCTTCTATCAGGTTTGTTGAGCTGGGGGGCGTGTCCTGTTCTGCCATTCACTGGGCGTGGCGCTCGTTACAGGCCAATTGGACAAGGAGCTTCGGGAACGACTGTCAGTTCCTATGCAATACCAGACACCCTGGTTGATATGAGGGGGACGAATGGGCCTCCTCGGCATTACTTATTGATTATGCATGAAGAATTGTTGTTGAGTTGCAGCTCCCCTCGAGTGTGTCCCCAGCGCTCCTGCCCTCACTCGGGCCTTCTATTCTCAAATTATGCATCGTTTTATCTCTCTGACTTGGGATTTAATTTTGTCGACTCTTCAAGAATTCAATAAATGCCTACAATATTTTTTCGCTCTTATCTTTGCTCTGTTCTATTACTGAACAGTTAGTTAATCAATCCAACCCTATCCACCAGATGTAGTACGGATTCACCAGATGTAGCACGTATTATACATCAGCCCTTCCCTTCTCCCCTCCTCTTTACACACTATTGACTGTACCCCGCGTGTCTATCTCAAACCACTTCATTCAACATCGCCTCAATTTCCTTTCCACGGTTACGACTTATTCCAACTTTTCCTTTAAATCTCAATTGCAAGTCTTATTTGTACTTCAATTTCTTGCCTCTACTTCTGTTCTCCCGTTCTTGATTCCTCCTTTCACGTCGTCCTCGGTCACGAGCGAGTAGCTGGAACGTCCTTTACAGAGATCACGTTCTGTCGCGGTCTCCTTCCCAGAATATCACGGAACCTTCGCCTTGTTTCGTGCTTGGACGGAACACCGCGTGACAGGAAGTGTCGTGTTGTTTGTGCAGCCGCCGCGCCGTGTTGTGCCGTAATCACACCGTGTCGTGCTGTGACCACGTCGTGTCGTGTCATGTCCACGCTATGGCGTACCGTTACCGCGTCGTGTTGTGCCGTAACCGCGCCGTTTTGTGCCGTAACTGCGCTGTGATGTGCCGTAACCGCGCCGTGTTGTGCCGTAATCACTCCGTGTCAAACGAGCACATACCCCACCGCGTCGTGTTGTAAGCACGCCGTGTCATGCCCACACCCCATCGTGTCGTGCCGCACAGTGTTGAGTGCATCCACAGCGACACTGTGCGGTTCCGCGCCATGTCATGCCCAGCAACCGCTCAGTGTGTTGCCGGAAGCATGCCTTTTGTGTTCAAACTCTTCCGTGTCATGTCGGATCAACAGGCATGTCGTGCCTTACTTGTCTATGTGTCTGAACGATCGAGTTTACTTGACTTTGAAAAACACGGTGCCGAGGAGCGCAGTACACTCCTCGTTGCTATTACGGTGCCGAGGAGCGCAGTACACTCCTCACTGCCACTACGGTGCCGAGGAGTGCAGTACACTCCTCAATGCCACTACGGTGCCGAGGAGTGCAGTACACTCCTCACTGCCACTACGGTGCCGAGAAGTGCAGTACACTCCTCAATGCCACTACGGTGCCGAGGAGTGCAGTACACTCCTCACTGCCACTACGGTGCCGAGGAGTGCAGTACACTCCTCCCTGCTATATTAAGTGAGTTGTGATGAAATAACACTTCTTCGAGATAAGAAGATTTTATAGATTTGTACGCACATGCTGTATGTATCCTTCTCAGCTTCACACCGTGGGTCGTGGAGCTCTGTCATGTGTTTTCACTATGGTACTCGACTATTTTTTCTTGTGTTGCGACGTCAACCTTGATTGTTGCAGACAGCAATTCACTGCCCAGCTGCAAAACCTGTACTGTGCTGCCGTGTTCACCTAAGCCACCTGCCCCTACTGGCGTTGCGTGTTAACCCAAACCGCGGGCCCACGTTGGATGGAACCTGTACTGTGCTGCCGTGTTTACCTCAGCCACCTGCCCCTAGTGTCATTGCGTGTTAACACTAACGGCGGGCCCGCGTCGGATGGAGCCTGTACTGTGCTGCCGTGTTTACCTCAGCCACCTGCCTCTAGTGTCATTGCGTGTTAACACAAACGGCGGGCCCGCGTCGGATGGAGCCTGTACTGTGCTGCCGTGTTTACCTCAGCCACCTGCCTCTAGTGTCATTGCGTATTAACACAAACGGCGGGTTCGCGTCGGATGGAGCCTGTACTGTGCTGCCGTGTTCACCTCAGCCACCTGCCTCTACTGTCATTGCGTGTTAACACAAATCGCGGGCCCACGTCGGATTGAACAATTCACTCGAGCACTCATGAGGAGGGATTCCTGACACGGCAAGCATGCCATACCCTGACGGGACGCAGGGTTGGGTAACTATCAGCCTGTCGAGGCCGCCTCACTAACCCTCCAACACGACTTGATCTTCAGAAGCCACGAACTAAGGGGGACTGCAAATGTGGAAAGGCCCCTTCGTTTGTGATGTCAGCCACCACTTTCGATTTTAATTGTATGAAGGACAATCTTCCATTTTATTATAATACATTTAAATTAGAATTGACTCACATTTGTCTTTACTATATTACAGTTTTTGTTCAAAACCCAAAAACTGCCACTGTGCTCATACACCATACCTCATTTTGACTGAGATTTATGTATTTTTATAGAACGTTGAAGTCTCTAATTGCTATGGATTATTTTGAGAGTGTAGTTATCACTGCCGACGCCCCCCCGCACTGCGTAGGCCGTGCTCTTGGTGGGCCTACACAACCATGTCACGTACGTTCATCTGACCAAGACCTCTGCAGTGCCGTGTCTCGTGGGCACTGCCGAGGTTCGCTAAGCAAACACATGGCATCGCCGGGCAGGCAAATTGATAGAGCAGGATACACTACAATATGAAGAGCTGCTGGAAACAGTCTTTATACGCTGCTGGTGAACTTATTTACAGTGATTAGGACAAAAGTGGGAACATGCTAGAGTAGGGAATAGGATAATGGTGAGCTTGTGCAGAGGGAACACAACAGCAGTGGAGAGCTGCTAGGAATAGTTACTACGAAACTGATCAACTTATTCAGAGTGAACACAACAGCAGTGGAGAGCTGCTAGGAATAGTTACTACGAAACTGATCAACTTATTCAGAGTGAACACAACAGCAGTGGAGAGCTGCTAGGAATAGTTACTACGAAACTGATCAACTTATTCAGAGTGAACACAACAGCAGTGGAGAGCTGCTAGGAATAGTTACTACGAAACTGATCAACTTATTCAGAGTGAACACAACAGCAGTGGAGAGCTGCTAGGAATAGTTACTACGAAACTGATCAACTTATTCAGAGTGAACACAACAGCAGTGGAGAGCTGCTAGGAATAGTTACTGCGAAACTGATCAACTTATTCAGAGTGAACACAACAGCTGTGGAGAGCTGCTGGGAACAGTTTCAACCAACTTCTTCATAGTGAATGTTACAAAAGTGAGATTTTGCGAGGAGAAAACCCAAGAAGTTGAAAAGCTTGTTTATAGAGAACACTAAAATAGTGGTAGCCTAATTGGCAGGAATAGTCAATGTAATTGGTAAACTGTTCCAGAGGAGAGCTTGTGGGAACAAACTCCGGACGCATATTTACCATGATGATCACTTCCTTAGTGGTTTGCATATTTGGTCTATATTTTACAGCCAGCACATAACAGGTCGGGATCATCGGATGTTCCCCTCTTCAGTGTTTGCATTATCCTGCCAGAGGTACTTTCTGATTGGTACCCCTTCACAGGCCTGGGTTTAAGGCGAGGGGAATCGGGATATGATAAGCCGTAATAATATCGGATACCATTTTGACCAGGTTACGTGGTGTAAGAACTGCACGAAGGTAGGACGATCAGTCCGCACGTGGGAGGGAGGACGTAGAGCTAGGTTGTATGTTCCTCTTCACCAAATGATAAGGGAGACTTAAACAATCTACGTCACAACAGCGTAATGACTAGTGAATACTCCGGCCCTTTTGTGATCATTGGGACCGAGTATTTCTCTGCAGAAGGAATAACTAATAAGAACTCATAGTATTGAAGGACGTGTGAGGTGCACAATAGACAACTAATAAGAACTCATACTATTGAAGGACGAGGGAGGTGCACAATAAACAATCTAATAAGAACTCCTGGTACCGATGGACGTGGGAGGTGCACATTAAACAACTAATAAGAACTCATAGTATTGAAGAACTTGGGAGGTGCCTAATAGACAACTAATAAGAACTCATAGTATTGAAGGACGTGTAAGGTGCACAATAGACAACTAATAAGAACTCATAGTTTTGAAGGACGTGTGAGGTGCACAACAGACAACTAATAAGAACTCATAGTATTGAAGGACGTGGGAGGTGCACAATAAACAACTAATAAGAACTCCTGGTACCGATGGACGTGGGAGGTGCACATTAGACTACTAATAAGAACTAATAGTATTGAAGGACTTGGGAGGTGCCTAATAGACAACTAATAAGAACTCATAGTATTGAAGGACGAGGGAGGTGCACAACAGACAACTAATAAGAACTCATAGTATTGAAGGACGTGGGAGGTGCACAATAGGCCACTCATAATCTGAGCTTTTAATCGGCAACCACACTCAATATACCAGTGAGTTAGTGAGTAGCTCTCAACAGTTGTGGCATGGCTTGTGATGAACGCTTTTGGATAAACGCATACAAAATGCATTGTTTTGAATGCAGAACTGAATAATATTAAATGAATAAATCATTCCAGTTGACTCGACCATGAAGCATAATAAGTATATTTATAAACTTTCCAGTGGTTGGTACTACAGCGAAGTGACCACGATTTGCACCTCTGCTCTATGAGACGAAGCCTGAGCGAACGCAGGATCTCATAACCAGACTTTCCTATTTTAAAGGCTTGGGGTGGATGGATGATTATTAATTTTATAGGTCATTAACACTTTATTTTAGTATTGTATTCATTCTTATTTCGTGGGCTCTATCATTTATCTGCGCTATTTTTCGTGGTGGACTATGCGGTATGTTAGTTAGTCTAGTCTAACCTACGGTGTGAGAATTTGCGCTCTCCCTGGCGCCTAATAAATGTCCGAGCACAGCTAGGCGTTTTGATGGCTAAATGGTGAAATAATGTTGATGTTGATCTTAGAGAGTGAAAGTCTTGAATGGCACTGTGCGTGGAGGGGACGAGGCGAGTCGAGGCAGGTTGAGGCGAGTGGAGACGAGTCGACTGGCGAGGCGACGAGTCGAGACGAACCGAGGCTGGTTGAGACTAGGTGCCCCGGGAAGGGGGGTAATCGTGGGACCCGCGGGATTCGAGGGACCCGGGGTATCAGGAACCCGGGGGACTTGGAAGACCAGGAGAATTTGGGGTGACCCACTTGGGCCCTTCCGGGGCTTTTTGGGACACCCTTGAGACCCTTTGGGACCCCCTTGAGAAACTTTGGGACCCGCTTGAGACCCCTCTGAACCCTGGGATCCCTGCTTCCCTCTCCCCACGCTGTAAAACCCATGCACAGAAAATGTATATATGTGGAATGCTTGAGTAGAACAATTGATTATTACAGTCCGCGGATTACTGGCACAGAGGGCGAGGGTCGCGTCGAGGCTGGTCGAGGTGCGTCGAGATCAGTCGAAACATGTTGAGGCGAGTTGAGTTTGTCTCGACGAGCCGAGACTGGCCGAAATGATTCGAGACAAGCGAGATGAGCTGAGATGAGGGGACCCGGGGAGCTCGGGGGACCCGGGGGACTTGGGTTACCCTCCGGAATTCGTCGGCGTCTTTTGGGACCCGAGGCACTTCTACCACCACACTCCCACCCTAAAATGCTTGAGTGAAAGATTTTGTTATGACAGTCCACATAATTTCTAGCGCAGAAGGGGAGAGCCACGTCGAGGCTGGTCGAGGTGCGTCGAGATCAGTCGAAACATGTTGAGGCGAGTCGAGTTGGTCGCAACGAGCCGAGACTGGCCGAAATTATTCGAGACAAGCGGAGATGATCTGAGACGAGGGGTTTCGGGGGACCCAGGGAGCTCGGGAATACCCGGAGGACTTGGGTCACCCTCCGGGATTCATCTGGCTCTTTTGGGACCCAAGGGCCTATTCTCTTAAACAATAAGTGCGAAATCAATAATCTGAGCAGTTTTTCTGCCCATGACGGATCCACCCTTACTTTCTTCTTCGTGATCCTCAATATTGTCATGTATAATAATGCTGGTGTATTTGTGCGGGAATTCCTTTTTGTGATTTTGTGAATGGGTGTTTTTTCTTCAGTCTGTGCTCGCTCGCGCGCGCACGGACTATATGTAGTTTCTGGGGTTAACCTGAACTGCGTAGCTATAAAACCTTGTGACGCGTTGCGGTTGGAGTTGATCTAATCCGTGGGGCCATGGACCATGTACCAATTTCGACGATACTGGAGTTCTCAGTGGTTGTAGGCGGGGATTCGTTTCGTCTGAGTCTTTATCTTACATAAACTAACAAATTGCACCTCTACTAAACTAGACCGCGTAGCTGTATACATTGTGTTGCGTTGCTGTCGGAGCTGACTTCTTCCGCCTAGCCGTAAACCTTCTACCAGTCTCGACGATGCTACCTGTGCGCACTAGCGTGCGTACATATTCCTCTTGAAGTCCTAAATGATTGAAAGCGAAGATCCGTTTCGTCCAAGCGTTTTTCTTGCGCGCACCAGCGTGCCTCTGACATTGAAATTTATTTCAAAATTTTCTGTCACTACAACGTTGTTTTTCTCGCACACTGAGGCGTGCGAGCTACTGAAATCCACGATCATGAAGCCCTACGGGGGAGCCTATTATGACTTGCGTTGAGGCTCGGGTGGAAATGAGAATCAAATAAAAAAATAAAGAATCCTACTTTCAGATTTGTTCCCGGATTGCCGCAACGAATTGCTTCAAACGGAAGTGCCGCAACGAATTGCTTTGATCGAAAACGCCGCAACGAATTGCCTCAATCAAAAGTGCCGCAACGAATTGCTTTGACCGAAAGCGCCGCAACGAATTGTTTTTAACAAAAGTGCCGCAACGAATTGCTTTGATCGAAAGCGCCGCAACAAATTGCTTCAAACGGAAGTGCCGCAACGAATTGCTTCGAACAAAAATGCCGCAACGAATTGCTTTGATCAAAAACGCCGCAACGAATTGCCTCAATCAAAAGTGCCGCAACGAATTGCTTTGATCGAAAACGCCGCAACGAATTGTCTCAATCAAAAGTCTATACAAAAGTGCCGCAACGAATTGCTTTGATCGAAAGCGCCGCAATGAATTGCTTTAAACGAAAGTGCCGCAACAAATTGCTTTGATCGAAAGCGCCGCAACGAATTGCTTCAAACGGAAGTGCCGCAACGAATTGCTTTAAACGAAAGTGCCGCAACGAATTGCTTCGGCCGAAAGCACCGCAACTATTTGCCTCAATCAAAAGTGCCGCAACGAATTGCTTTGATCGAATGGGCCGCACCGAATTGCTTCAAACGGAAGTGCCGCAACCAATTGCATCAATCAAAAGTGCCGCAACGAATTGCTTCAAACAAAAGTGCCGCAACGAATTGCTTTGATCGAAAGCACCGCAACGAATTGCTTCAAACGAAAGTGCCGCAAGAAATTGCTTCAATCAAAAGTGTCGCAACCTATTGCTTCAAACGGAAGTGCCACAACGAATTGCTCCAATCGAAAGTCCTCTTCGAGTTGCTTCAAACTTAAGTGCCCCAACGGATTGCTTCTATCAAAAGTGCCGCAATGAATTGCTTCAATCGGGAGAATATTTTTTTATAGAGGGAGAATATTTTTTTATAGAGGAAGAATATTTTTGCTTATCCTAGAAGGAATTCATTCTAACCTGACCAAATGATCCCTTGTCAGAGGTTACTTTTTTCTCAAGAAGTTAGAAAATATTCCGAGTATGTACGATGGGTTGGAGGTACTCCTCTCGCAAGTGTTCTCTATACCTATTACCTCCAATTGTACCTCATACCGAGTGTAAATAGATCAATACTTTGGTAGCTTCTCGAAGTGTGCCATCTTGGTGCTAAATATGTCACAGTTCAGAGCACAATCAGAGAACTCGATGCACAGTTCAGAGCACAATCAGAGAACTCGATGCACAGTTCATGGCACAATCAAAGGACTTGACGCACAGTTCAGAGCACAATCAAAGGACTCGACGCACAGTTCAGAGCACAATCAAGGGACTTGATGCACAGTTCAGAGCACAATCAAAGGACTCGATGCACAGTTCAGAGCACAATCAAAGGACTCGATGCACAGTTCAGAGCACAATCAGAGGACTCGATGCACAATTCTGAGCGCAATCAAAGGACTCGATGCACAGTTCAGAGCACAATCAAAGGACTCGATGCACAGTTCAGAGCACAATCAAAGGACTCGATGCACAGTTCAGAGCACA
>SDVV010041892.1:0-10391 GCA_016164225.1 Gammarus roeselii | reverse complement strand
TTCATTACCTCACTAGTTCCAAAGTTGAAATTGTGTTGTGACGCAGACCCCTTCAATGCCCCGACAATTTAGATGTTCTAGCTATGAATGTGAAACTAGCTGAGTTGCACATCCGTAAGTTGGTAGATCTGGAAGAGCAGATTCAAGAAATACAGGTAAGAGATGAAACAGTCAGCGGAGCCACACTCTGCAATTTAGCAGCGGACCATGGTAAAGAATTAAAATAGATTAGATTGCTCATCACGCAGTGTAACCGCTTGATGGATGAGACACGAGTTGGTCCACCTAGCAATGCCACTCCATCTGTTAGTGAAACAAGGAGGGCTGCAAGAGTGAAGTTACCAACTCTAGAGATAATGGATTTCTCATGGGACATCCTTTCCTTCAATAGTTTTTAGCAATCGTTCAAATCAGAGTCCAGATTTGGAACCCATTGATAAATTCCATTACCTATGTAGTAGTGTAAGTGTAAGTTGTGTAAGTTGAGGGGCTACCGGCCGGACCCTTTAGCACAAAAGGGCTAAGATGTGTGAATGTGAGCGTGTGATGGTGTGAGGTGCGCCTTGCCGTCGGCCACCCCCCTTTCTGGGGGATGCGGCCTAGTGTCTGTATCTGTATCTGTATGTAGCAAGTTAAAAGGTGCCGCCCAAAGTGCATTGATGGGATTCACGCCAGCATATGAAGCATACCGTCAAACAGTAGTACTGCTCAAAAAACAGTTTGGAGATGGGTCGCGCATTCGCATGGACCAATTCTATGCCCTGGATGACATCTAAGCAAGTTCGGGATCTTTAGCATCCTTACAGGAATTTTGGCAAAGGATGGAAGCTAAACTGTGTCACCTGGAGACTGCAGGGATAGACTGCAACAAGTGTACAAATTGCAGTTTTATCTTAGTCAATCTGCTCAAGAGGAAACTACCTCCAACTATTTTAGAAGCTTGCAACAGTCACAAAGATAATGCACAAGTTTGGAACATGAAAACTTTCCGTGTGGCACTGCGAGAAGTCATACTTAGGATGAAGGAATGTGACACGCAAGGTAAATCATAAAATCCTGGTAAGCAGAGGCCAACTGCTGGGACTCAATGGTCAACACAGAATGGAAGTCACTTCAGAGGAAGTCAAGGGGAAAACTCCAAACCCCAGATCACTGTTATGTAATTTCAGATAGGAACTTCTGGGTGTGGTCATGTTCAGTAATCACCTTGTGTATAAATGCACAAAATACCACACGACTGAGGCAAGGGAAGCTCGCGTTTTTGAGCTGCGCCTTTGCACAAGTGTTTCAAGGTGGGCCACAGAGCATCAGATTGCTCTGAGAAAGACCCTTTCTGTAAGATACGTAAGAAAACAGCACACCATGGCACTTTTTGTAACAAAAGAGGTTAAGATCCTAGGTCTAATGATGCCAAGTCGTCAGGTAGTCAGAAAGATATGGTTTATGCGGCTACTAGTTCTGTTGCTAATGGTTCTGCTAGTGTAGCTACTGTAAATGCACTAGCAGCAGAATGTGGAAAGGCAACGGCCCAACCCACAGCAATGGTAAGTTTGAAAATCACAGATGGAACTAAGCTTGTGCGAGCCTTGTTTGATCGGGGGGCTCAGAGTTCCTTCATCAAAAGGGGTGACTGGTCAATGCAGACACATCATGTCTTCATACCACCCTGACCATTGATGGTTTCAATAGTAAAGGTACAGGAACAGACTATGACATTATCACTGTCACTATTGATGTGCCTACATATGATAGCATCTCCATTGATGTGATAATGGCATACACATAATCGGAGAGACTCCACATGAACGGAGTAAATGAGCTTGCTCAAAGGTTAACAGCCAAAGGTTAGTTGAAGGAGTTACAATAATCTTCTCAAAGCTTTGAGACATGTTGTCCGGATCCATAACAAACAGAGAATTGACATTTCCACAGGTAAGCGTAATCACTGCATTCAAGGTGGCATTCAACA
Organism: Gammarus roeselii; assembly: GCA_016164225.1. Lineage (NCBI taxonomy): Eukaryota > Metazoa > Arthropoda > Malacostraca > Amphipoda > Gammaridae > Gammarus > Gammarus roeselii. Next base: position 8,422 of record SDVV010041892.1, on the reverse strand, counting down.
AGGAGCCTGAAAGAGATGTCGACCTGTTGTGGTTACTAGACATAATCGGGATGTCTCCAGAAGAAGCTCACCCAGATGATAAGGCAGCCCTAGAGCAGTTCAACAGTAGCATCAGATTCTCTGACGGTCAGTATATAGCAGATTGCCATAGAAGGCAGCTCAAGCCACATTGCCAATCAATTACCGTTTGGCACAAGGGAGGCTGGCGAGCAACCTCAAGCGTTTAATGTCAGAACCTGAACTCTTAAAGCACAATGACGGTGAAATGCAAGATCAGTTGCAACGGGGTTTCATTGAAAAGGTAAGTAACATGAAACCGATGGAAGTGTGCTATTATCTACCACACGTTGATGACCTTGATTACTGAATCAACAAAGAAGGGGATAAAGGAATTCTATGGTTCATCCAAGAAAATCTTGGGTGATGCTGGGCTCAACCTCAGGGAATGGGCAACAAATGACCTAGAGCTCAAGGGTATGACACAAAGGGAAGTTGAGTGAGATGTCAGACCCACTGTCCCTGTCCTGTGACTAAGATAGAACACAGTCCAGGACACCTTAGCAAAAGCTCCCAAGAAGCTAGAAACAGCTAAGTTAACTAAGAGAATTGTCTTGCCTTGTTTAGCCGCGTAATTTGATCCTCTTGGATTAATGACACCCATAATAATCAAGGCCAAATTCCTAATGAAGGAAATCTAGCAGTCAATGGCGAGTTGGAATGATGATCTTCCAGCAGCAATTGAAATAAAATGGGGAAAATCAAGAAAGCGTTCTCAACGATGCATGACAAACCCGTCAAACGCAACAACACAGAACTTACTTGGGTGTTAATATCGTATCGATGCAAAATAATTTGTCTCGTCACTACACGGTCATACTGTGCTACCATGATGCCTGAATTAGTATACTTGCTACGTATCTACCTGGCTGAGTTAGTGAACTGACTAATTATATTATACGCTATGTTTAATTTAAACTAGTCAACTGTCCTGTCTGAGGTTTCGTACATAATTTTTTCTGGTTTTGATATCCTTAAATCGATGTCGCATGTTCGAGGGCACTTGTTTTCGCACAACACACGCCTACTGCATACCGACTCATACTAACTGTTCATGGGCCACCGAAAATACGTACTCACATTCCCATGACACTCAGCATGAAAGAATGGCTTACTTCAACAAAACAAAACTAACAACGTAGGCTTGTTTTCACATTATTGAAACATATTACCATACCATTGTAATTATTTCAACACAATGATAAACTTAGAATGATTTACTCCCAAATAAACGGGAATACGTGTGTTTGTATGCTCTATGACGACAGAGGAAAAAACATCTCGGCATCAGATGGCGAAAACTCCTTCAATTGTTAGTTGGAAATGAGAGGGGGGAGGGGATTTAGACCGCTTCCAATCAACATTCCGAACTCCCGAATTCTCCGTCACATGGTGGACCAGATGACCCCACTGAACAATATACACAATTACAGTTTTCCTTCCTTCTGGGTGTAGCAAGAAGGAGTTATCTCCTACATACTCCACACCAAGAGAAAAACGTTTTGTCACTAATTGTAGCTGAGTGACGATTCGTTTTCTTCCTACTAAAGCCGCTGCTCGTTTGGGTCTGGCAGCGTTTGGCTCAGGTACAGCTGTTGTGTTTGAGCCGTCGATTCCTTGTCAGGGGTGGCTCGACCATCTTTGCTCCTTTCCCCGTCGTCCGCAACAAGCGGGGATGTCTGATTTGGAACCAGCAACTCGGGCGAAGCCTCCGAGGATTGTCTTGCTTGCACTTCTAATGGATAAAGCAATGTTGCCGGTCGACTGATCGTCCTTTCACGTGTTTTTAGTTTCACACTTCTTACGTGACCATCTTTGCCATCTTTGGATGACCATCTTTGCCATCTTTGAACTATGTCACCCCCTACGGGAAGAGATGATTTCCCTGGCATCTACGGCGTTATGCCGAAGAATGGTCATGTACTCCTTCCATATCCTTGTTTGGAAACGTGGCAGGACCTTCTGAATGTTTTCGAACGTAGTGATAGAAGCTCCGTTGTGAACATAGAGCGATCAAGTTCTTCCTCCGGAGCAGGCGTTTTGACAGGTATGCTGTCTAGACGATATCCAAGCATCAGCTGGAATGGTGTCTCTGGTTGATAGTCATCAGCCTAGTCTGAGATAGATGTTAGCGGACGGTCATTGAGATCCGCTTCTATCTATATATCGCAGTTCATCTTCTGTCACCATAGCTCTGTGCAGACTTTTATGAAGGCACAGTTTAACCATCTTCATTATCCTCTCAAAGAAACATCCGAACCAAGGGGCCCGACTGGGGTTGAAATGCCACTTACATTTATTTTGATTCAGGGTACTCCGTACACTCTGATGTTCCTCCCAAGATTGCAGTATCTTGGCAAAACTCACAAAGTTTTATCCGTCATTACTGATCAACATTTGGGGTACATCGGAACGACGAGCGCAGAATCTTTGCATGGTTCTTAGGAAGGCTTCTGCCGACAGGCCCTGGCAAATTTCATGGTGAACCGCTTGTGTAAATACACAAGTATACACGGCTATGTCCCGTTCGTCAACGGTGTTCACCACCTTTGACGTAGGCTGGCCACGACGTGGTTTATCCCTATGTGGTGCCTCGTTTTGTGACTCTTCGATGATTATGTTGGTTATCCGATGCTTGACAGGTAGTAGTACTGGATACTTAACCGCAAATATAAATTCCTGTAAAGTGTTTCAAGTGTTCAGAGGGAAGAGATTTCCGACAAGTCCGAAGCTCCCGATTTATTATATCGCAATAATTGTTCGTTGAGCAATGTAGTTGTTTTTGAATGCAATATGTACCTTCAACATCATAGTAGAGTAATTTTGTGTACAGACAACTTTCTACATCATTATACACAACCAATCTAACACTAAATTTTCAGGTGTCTTCATATGTTTACACTAAATGATTACCTATACATACAGGATGTAAAAATCGTCTTAATTTGGGTCGACAGTGGGAATGCAGTGCCATGTCTGACCACTGCAGTGCCATATCTGACCACTGACTGCACTTAAAAATATTGAATATGAGCATATCTCGAGCAAAAACAGGCGAACAGCTGCGAATCAGCCTAAGTACTGGAAAAGAGAATTGCAGCACCTTCAGTCACGAGAAAAAGTCAAGCACTCGATATAACAGAAACACCAACATGAAGACGTAGCAAAAAAGGAATACAACATCAGCAGAAGAGATCTAAAGAGAGTCCAGAAACGTAAGAAAAAATATTATGAAAACGAAATTGCCACCATTGCTAAAACTAATCCGAAACAATTTTTTAGTTATATTTCGAGCAAAAAAAATTCAGATCTGTAATTAGTCCTCTCGAGAACGATGTTGGTGAGCTAGAAACTGACGAGTCCAAAATGAGTGTTCTACTTAATGAATACTTTTGTTCTGTATTCACGTTAGAGAATCAGGATATTATTGATCCTGAGGATAACATAGTGGAATGACAAATTAAAGCTCTCAGCACAGTGAACTTTTCCACCGCCGAACTTATCAAATATATAGATAAATTGAAAGTCACTAAATTTTCAGGTCTAGACCAAGTCCATCCTAGAATTCTAAAAGAGACTAGAAGCGAAATCGATGAACGTTTATCGAACATTTATACCCAATCTCTCACAAATGGCACCTGCCCCTCTAAATGGAAGGAGGCCAATGTTTTCACCCCAATTTTTAAAATAGGGGACAAAAAGTGTCCCGGAAAGTACCGTCCAATTAGTCTCACTTCAGTCATTGGCAAATTGATGGAAAGTTTGATTACGGATAATATTACAGAATTCTTAGAATCAAATAAATTGATTGGGGAATCTCAGCATGGATTTAGACAAAACCGTTCCTGTCCTACGAAGCTGTTACTTTTTTGCAAGAATATAATTGAAATCCACAAAACAAGATCTCCAATCGATATCATTTTCCCTAACTTTCAGAAGGCATTTGATAAGTCCCCACAAGCGCCTAGTTAGTAAATTGCACTGCATCGGTATTTGAGGCGAGCACAACAACTAGTTTAAATTCTGGCTCACGGACAAACGGCAGCAAGTTGTACTTAACGGAGCTTCCTCTCCCAGGGGTAATGTTACAAGCGGCGTGCCTCAAGAATCCGTGTTAGGTTCAGTTCTCTTAATAATATTCATTAACAATCTCGATAGCGACGTACTCTTAAACATTAGCAAATTTACAGACGGTACTAAGATAGGAGGAAAAGTGCAAACTGAATTAGAGTGTCAGCAGATCCAACTAGACTTGAACAAAATTGTTGATTGGTCAGAGAAGTGGCAAATGAAATTTAATGTAGACAAATGTAAAGTAATGCACATAGGTCCTCATATCTTCCAACACGAATACTCCATGTCCGGAAAGAAACTCATTCCTGTCACCGAAGAGAGAAATTTAGGTGTCATCATTAGTAACAACTTAAAAAGTAGCGAACAATGTAACGATGCTGCCAAGAAAGGCAACAAAATGCTAGGTATGATATCTCGCACTATCTCGTACAAAAACCCGTGCTGTATGCTCAAGCTATACAAAGCATTTGTTAGACCGCTTCTCGAGTATTCCGTTTCATTCTGGTCTCCACATCTTAGAAAATATGTTAATAAATTAGAAAAGGTTCAGCGTAGGGCTACCAAACTCATCCCTTTGCTGCGAAATAAATCGTACGGAGACAGGCTACGTGAACTCAATCTTTATTCGCTAGAGAAACGTCGAGTCAGAGGCGACATGATCGAAGTGTGGAAGGTTATGAAGGGTAAGGAAAACGTCGACCAAGCGAGTCTTTTCACTTTAGATGCAAACGGAGTTACTAGGAGCAACTAGGACTTGGAACAATACGAAATCGTTATTTGGGAAACGTTTCTACTTCGACATCACTCGCAATATCTTCACGTATAAAGTTGTCGAAGAATGCAACAAACTTCCAGCGAAGGTTGTAAACAACAACACAATTGAAACGTTCAAGTCGCGGCTTGATAAGTTCTACTCAAATCGACGAAACCGTTCCCTTTCTTGATGTTTTAGAAACAAAAATGGCAAACGAAGCTATCTTAGACGCTCTTCTTCAGAATAAATCCTCTTACTATCAAAATGCAACGTAGTTTGGGTCAATAGGCCTGTTAGTGTCTTCCTACACTTGTAAACTACACATCGAAGCGCGATCAATTCCCTCATCATCAAGTCACTAACTGACCTGGAACACTACCACTGTTCACGTTGGATTCTCGTTTCCTCCGTATTTTCTCTATCAAATTCCATGCAATCATGTGACCAGTGTATCACGTCGCCTTTAGTCATTACCACCGTGCATTAAATCCGAGGTCTGAGGCCTGTTATAAGTACAGAAAAACTAATTTATGCCATGAAAAACAGCCGTGAGCTGAAATTATAAAAGTTCTCTCGGATTGCAATCATTCTTTGTGATCAAGTACTTCTGATACTAACATGGGGTTTGAACAGGAAGATAAATGACTCGATGCTTACTTAGGGGGGAAATATTACCTAGTTAGTTTTAAATATGAAAAGTAATAAGTCCTATTTAATGCACAATTGTCATACGTCCAATTTGGACTGTTTGAGGTGCTAGTCTGTAAAGGGTAGTTATTTACCTAGCTGATGATTTTGTTGTTTATTTAAAAGATCCCTAGAGAACGTTTGCTTGTTCTGGTAGGGTGTGGTTGAATCGAATGTATTTAGTTAATAATTGGCGCAAAAGTGCTGAAAATGTTCAATCATACTTGACTCATGCATTCATCGCTGGCATTCATATTGCAATGATAAGTCCTTTTTTAACATTAGTGTCGGTATGTGTTGCCTTAACTGCTGTCACCATTCTGTGAATATTTTTGTGATTGTTATAGAAATGCCGTTTCGAACCGTGGCGACCTCATCTCTCTCTCTTAGAGTAAGCGATATAACACCGCCTTTTATAAATTGTTAGTATAAAAATGAAGTCAGAAATCAGATAACCCTGTCATAGCCATAAAGTGACCTGCTGCGTAAGTGACCTGCTGGTGTATTCACAACGCACACCAAAGCAAATTGGATACCCATCTAAATTCCAAATATTTGTGGCAACCTTGGTGTCAAAAGCTTGTGCTCAACAACAAGTGGTGCAACCTCGCCTCAGTGAAAAAGAACTTTGAGGAATTGCAATCTCACAGCACACATAGGAATCAAATTTATTTCAATCTCTCAACAAAAACAATTTGCATTCCACACCTTGGTACACATTCCACATTGACAACAGACATAGCAATTAGAAATAATTTTTTCCAGTCGGTCACCAGAATCAAAACTTGAAAATTAGATCATTGCCGACCAAGCCCACACAATCAACACGGTGGAGGACGGGAACCCTGACGACAACCTTATTGTAGGAAATCCATCAACTTCCATCAGCATAACTGCAAACAAGGACTTTAATGTCACACCATACATGCCTGAAGCATCAGCTTTCTGGTTCTACTTGCTAGAAGCCGACTTCAAAGCACATGCCATCACAGATGACCAAACCAAAGCCCGATTGACGCTCAAAGCCCTACCACCACAATTACGGTTATCACTCCAGGACATAGTCATGTAGGAAGGAGACAGCCGCTATCCACAAATTAAAGTCAAAATTACTTCCCTAAACACATTACCGGAACCAGCTCGCATAAGACAAATTCTGGACAAAGAACGACGAGGTACCCGCACAATGGCCCAGTTCCTAGCCCATCTTCGACATCTTCCTGGTAGTGACACGGAATCCGTTGCACACCACAACAGCCCGTTCTTGAAAGAAATGCTCGTGAGGGAAATACCGACCAACATCAAATATGCACTATTGGTCAACAATAAGACAACCCTAACTGACATTGTGGAAGCAACAGATAAAATACTAACTGAATACCCAGAGTCAAACATTCCAGTAAACAACATCCGCAGTGTTCAGCCAACATCCACACCACAGCCACAACACAACACAGCTATGCACAGCGACACCACTCTAACTATCAATGCTCTGACCTCACGAATGTCATAAATGGATTTCAAAAGTAGAGCACTCTCACAGGAAAAAGACCATCTTCTGAAAAGAATTGACCACCTGGAGAGAACAATCCACAACCTAGAAGACAAAATTAATAAAGAACAACAATTATTCGTGACCAGACTGCAAAAGCTGGAACAACGACCACATTACAACAACCATGGAAACAGAGGAAAAAGCACTTCTCACCGACGTGAACCTTCTGCAGAAAACAGAACGCATTGTCATTTCCACAGGTGCTTTGGCACAAATGCTCGCAGATGCACAATACCATGTGACATGAGCAACCTTTTCAACAACCAGGAGTGAAACTGATATCCCGTGATGACAACGCGAGCACCGTCACGGCAATAACCCTCAAGAAGACTCGTCTCCTAACCATAACGGACAGAAAAAGCAAGTTCACCTTCTTAATAGACACAGGTGCTGCTCTCTCAGTCATTCCACCTCAAGCAACCGACTCAGAAATAAGGAAGTTAGCAGCCTTTGCGCTGCCAATAGGTCCCGCATACCAACTATGGTGAGCGTCTGATGACCCTCAACATTGGCCTGCGAAAGGATATAACTTGGCCATTCATCATAGCCCAGGTTGGCCAACCAATGATCGGTGCTGACTTGCTTGCCCACCACAAGCTTGTGGTAGATCTACATAGCAGGCGACTCATGGATACCTCCTCGAGCCTGACTGCCTTCGCAGGTCTGGCTTTAGCCGGTGCAACACTCAACACCCTAGGAGACGATCCAGACTGCTAAAGAAAATTATAACAGAAACATAAAACCATCACAATGCCTAACACTGCATTGACAAAACCTCAGCATGATGTGAGACACATCATCACAACAACGGGACAACCAGCATTCGTGCGCCCCAGGCGACTTAATCCTAAAGTCGCAGACTCGGCAAAAGAAGCCATAAAAGGAATGCTGCAGGATGGGATCATCCGACCCAGTAAAAGTCCTTGGGCCTCACCATTACACGCGGTACCCAAGAAGGTAGGTTGGAGATTGTGTGGGGACTACAGGATGGTTAATTTTCAGACAGTTTGCGATAGCTATCCCCTAAAACACCTGCATGACTTTTCAGCACAACTGGCAGGAAAAACCATCTTCTCAAAGGTTGACCTAGCCAGTGCCTACTTCCAAATCCCCATGGACAAGAAAAGCATACCCAAAACGGCTATCACCACCCCTTTCGGATCTTTTGAGTTCATTCGCATGCCCTGTGGTCTCAGCGGTGCAGCTCAAACCTTTCAACGATTTCTTGACACAGTCCTTCGTGACATATCCGTCGCAGGACGCCCAGTCACGAACTTCAACTATGTGGATGACAT
>SDVV010041891.1:0-10391 GCA_016164225.1 Gammarus roeselii | reverse complement strand
CAAGTGAAGAAAGGGATTGATTGACATCAATAGAGATTAATGTTATTGTCGATACCATTCCTGATTAGGATAAAATAAATCATAACCCACAACGTCCCTTTCATTAGTGACTATGTTGGAAGAGCTTCTAAGACGTCACTGTCTAGTACTAGAGATACCGTCACTGTCTAGTACTGGAGATACCTTCACTGTCTAGTACTAGAGATACCGTCACTGTCTAGTACTAGAGATACCGTCACTGTCTAGTACTAGAGGTACCGTCACTGTCTTGTACATGAGATACCGTCACTGTCCAGTACTAGAGATACCGTCACTGTCCAGTACTAGAGATACCGTCACTGTCCAGTACTAGAGATACCTTCACTGTCTAGTTCTGGAGATACCGTCACTGTCCAGTACTGGAGATACCGTCACTGTCTAGTACTGGAGACGGGCGACATTTAGCGGCCGAATTATTAACAGAATCTACGATCACGATTGACAGTTGATCGTATTTACTAAACCAATATAAGTTTATTCCAATGATTTGATGTGTCCTCCGATTTCTGTATGATTAAACCGGATGAATCGTAACAAGGAATGTATTTGAAGCAGAAACGTACTCCATCATACTAATAGTCCTGACCGTGATCCTGAATAGAAACGTAAACCTTGAGTCTGCAGTCAATCTATAGTTCATAATAACAAGATGTATAAGGATTCGAAACGTGTCTGTTGACTCAACCTCTTGCTTTATGCAGGACAAACAAAGAACAATTAGATCCTCAGGTACTATCATTATATAGCTACCCACATATAGATGAGTCCAATTAACAGGACTTAGCTGATAGTTCTTGGACAAGCTTCATATATTCGTACAGATTGGTACATCAGATTCTTCTCGAATAGGACAACAATCTAAGTCATTTCAAATATACCGGGTTTTGTGTGCCAGCGTAAGCATAGATGATACACGATCAACGTTAAAGAGAAGGTATAAGCTGAACGCGGTATATATTTCCTCTTCCCAGTCAAATTTCGCTCTCCCAGTCAAATTTCGATTAGTGAAGAGGGAAATTTAAAATTGTTTTGACTTTGTATCCTTCTCAAGTACCTCATCTTTAGAATTGTAAAAAATCTGCCTATTACAATATAATTATTTTAGGTTAAATAAATTTATCCCTTGAGAAAAAAAAATCTACCTCCGGTCATTTTATCAAATAATTTTCAGATATCTGACTTGTAGTCACCAAATCTAATACATGTCTCTTCATGAATGATTACTAATTCGGGCTTCTAACTTCCCTTTCAATCTGTGATGAGACTTCAGAGCCAGGACTGCTTCTGCACTATGCATTTCGTGAAGCTGAAAGAATCAGTAACTGCATTCATTGCAATTAATGCGTTCCAAAGTTTATTCATTTTAATATGTACTTCTTTACTTTTCACAGCATTTGAAATCATGTAATATGCACAACTTGTTTAAACGAACTTATTGATTGAGATTTTTTTTTCGTTCAGGCACATTGTTCGTTTTCTATCCTGACTGGCTCACTGGTCAGGATAATTTTCACACACATTTGTATGGCTTTACGAAGGTGTTATATAGTGTGGTCGTTTATTGCTCCCACCCTTCCTCCCCACCCTTCGCTCCGTCCACAGCCAATCAGGATAGTGCGAACAGGCTCAAATCCTGTCCAGGCCATTCCACACTTCGGCCATTACCCCGTTCCTGTCACGAAGATCCGAGTGGCCGTGAGCCAGACATTGATCGATGACAGTGGTAATGAATGACCTTTCCCTTGATTGGGGAGATTCTGTCACACTGTCAAACCCCTGATTTGCTAGTTAAATACTGGACAATATTTCTGTCATTAATAGTTCGGGTTTATTCATCATGCCTCATCAATAAGTCAGACAATCAATTGTGATTTTTTTCCGGTGCTCTCGAAATCGCTGAAATTATTACAATTTGTAAACATAAAATCCAAACAGTACTAAAAAATCATCGCTTTATTATATCCTCATATCAAGTAACCTATTCAGAGCAGTGCAATATTGCTTCTAGACATTGAAAAATGTATAAGAAGCTCCATCAACATCTACTGGAATAGTTAGTGTTCTATTTTAGGAGAGTCACCGTTACAGCTTTCATGAAACTCAGCAAATCGGTTGATTGTGGTCACCGTGAAATTTTGGAAGTGAAAATGCGGCAATGTGGAGTTAGTTTCATTAATAAAAAGATTTCTTCGTGATAGAAAAAACACATAATGAGTTGCAATATACCATCATCTGTTAGTATGCTTGGTATAAAGGTATCGCCAGGGTCGATCCTTGAACCTTTGATTCTTCCTTATCAACATTAATAGCATTGTTACCACTGTCGACACGTTATCCTTTGCTCGTTTTGCGGATGATACAGCAGGGTACTCGACCGAAAGAATTCGACTGATACTCATATTTTATGAATAATCAATTGGTCAACTTTTCATATCGGCTCATATTTGATAAGTCCCACCACACAGGTCGAAATGAAGGGTCAACCGATTGTAAATGAAGCAGACACAAACTTTGTCTATGTAATAGCAGACGAAAGACAACTGGAGAAATCAGGTCTCCTCTCCTGCCTGGAATTATCCAAATCATGTGTCATCCTTCACAAAATTAGAAAGGGTGTAGTGCAATTGACTACTGCATTACAACCTTTTTCATCTGATTTTCTGCATGGACGTTTATGCATCTCCCTACTAAACAAACCTAATTAATACCTTTAATTCTTGTCATAACCGTGCCATTAGAACAGCATATTCATATGATATAACCCTCCGTTTAATCTTTGTAACAATACTGATGAACAATTTCCCCGTAACTCACTAATACAATCCCAAAGAATTTTAAAATACCGAACTCATAAAACTTTTATTTCGATTGCTATAGCGACATAAGTACAATCATACGTGAACTAAAAATATACATTTTTGAACAAGTACGTGCAGCAACTGTTCAAGAGTTATTCAAATATTTTGTGCAATTTTCCTTGTCAACTCACAATGCTCATGCGTGTCATTTTGAGGATGTTTCCTTCAATAACATATATTCATTTAGTCAGACTTCCTGTAATCTGGTTTAACGGGGAACCTGTTCATTTATTTGGTCCAGCTTAGCCACTCATTAGACTGTTTTTTTTTATCCTGTGTCATGTTAGTTAGTTAGTTTCGAAATTTGTTCTTTGCGTGCCAAACATCACGTGACTTAAATACACTATATAATTTACGGCTTTTCTGTTTTTATATTAAAGGTCTGTGTAAACAGAATATTATCACGATGCAGGCAATAACAGTGTCATCACTTATTTTACCGATTTTGATATAAATGAATTGTTTGAAGTTGACTTTTTGAGAGCCATGACATATAGAACAATGAAGAAAAAGTAATGCCATCCAACATTATACATTGATCAGTTGGATACCGAGAAAAATTTATTCACAATGTCTTCAGAATAGCTCACAATGACGAATACTAGGCGCATTTCATCGTTGTTATGTCAACTTTTCATTGTACATGTAAAAATGTTCATTCAGAAAAAGTTCATTGCAGTTAATATGCGTTTTTGAGCCCAATTTGAATAATAATAAATAGCATTTCCAAATATGTTGCAAGGCCCTTGAATTGGTAAGCATATTGACAATACTATGTTACCTTCTGCAGGGACATGTTATCACCTGATGTTGAAGGCCTCTTCATGTCTGTTTCTCGTCAAACATGTATGGAACAGGCATGGGCCGTTGTTGCAGAGCGGATAGCGTGCCTGAGTGCAAAGCCAACCCTTGATGCTGCATGTTGGGAGTTTCAACATGCAGCAGTCAAGACTAGGAAACTCCCTCGTCATAAGACTGGGGAACTCTCTCGTCTGTGACAGCTTTAATCTGCCACCCTACAGATTAAGTGGAAGCGTGCGTGCCTAGGCATGAGCACACATTCGTTCAGATATGTTGTTTTTGTACTGATTTTAATATCATCATGTGACCGATTGAATATTGACAGTTTGCTGAAACTTACTTCGCCGTCGTTGATAAGTCGGCCTCTACCCCGATTTCCAAATAGCCTCAGTTGAAAATCCATACAGGGTTGATTGGCTCATCAACTTTCCAAGAGTCGGAAAACCGGGTCGATTGATAAATGAAAATGCACTGTGATTTATAAAGTACACTGTGCTTCATACAATGAACCGCGCTTTATACAGTACACTGTGTTTTATACAGTACACTGTACTTCATACAGGAAACTTTGCTTTATACTGTATGTCCATCACGCTTTATACAATTGCCGTGACTATACAGTGCACAGCGCTTTATACAGTACACGGTGATTCATACATTAAACTGTGCAATATACAGTACACTGTGATGTATACAGTACACTGTGCTTTATACAGTACACTGTGCTTTATACAATACACTGTGCTTTATGCAGTACACTGTGCTTTATGCAATACGTTGTTCCCTGTGCAGTACTCTGAGCTTTATACAGCACACTGCTCTTTTGTGAAATGCATTGTGCTCTATAAGGTACACTGTGCTTTACACAGTACGCTATGTTTTATAAAGTATATTAGGCTTCATACAGTACACTGTACTTTATACAGATAACTGCGCTTTATACAATATAGTCCACTTAATAATGTTAACTGTAGATTGGGCTTTTTTCGCACACTGATTTATTCAGTACACTGCTCTCAATACTGTACAGCAAGTTTTATTCAGTTTTATGTGTTTAAACTGCACGCTGCGCATTAAACTGTACACTGCGTTTTACGCAGTACACTGTGCTTTATACAGTACTTTTTGCTGTACTCAGTACAAATAGCTTCATACAGTACAATCAATTTCATTCGTGTTGTATGCTTCAAACAGTACACTGTGCAAACAACATTTGTTTTCGGGCGTCGATTTGCATTAATACAGGAATGCAAATCAATTACACAATCCTGCAATAGAAGCCCAGTAATGTATTTCACCATTGCAAATCCCCCACCCCCACCCCCCTCCCCCCACTGCGGTTGGCGGCAATCAAGCGACGTTGAAGCTAATACGAGTTCGCTCAGCGGATCTTATTCAATTCAAACTTTTGAAGTCAATACTTATGCGTGAAAGACCTCTTAAATTCCATTGCTATGTGACAATTGCCGCAGAGAAAAAGAAATATTATTTACTGATAGTCACCAAGCACACGGTCCTAATACTATGCAACATATACCGCCACAAGCAGCTACAGGGTTTCCGGGAAACAGGATTTATGACGGCCCTCCTAGAACCAGAAGAAATTCCCGTACTTCGCCGTCAATTGTCGGAAAAGGAGAACAAATATAAGACATCGGTGTTTGTTACAGTTAATTTACTTTGGGTTTATAGTTCAGTCTCAATGGGTCAACCAAATTTCAATTAATAGCGACGTCATTGCATCCTAAAAGCCTTGCCTCAATTACCTTCTGTTCGCGGTTTAATTAAAAACATTGTATACTTTCGTTCACGAGTGCAGTTTACTGTTAGTCGTTTGCTTGTTCCATGTCATACACTCACCTTCACTACCTGACTGTACGTTATATGTAAATTTGCTATAATATAACGTATAAGTCCTTCAACTAACGTTTTTTTTTCCACGTGTTCTTCGAAATGTTTAAATTACTTATGGTTTTGCGGGCGGGTTGAAATATATCGCATTTTCCCGGACGCCCTGTCTATAGCAACTGATCTCATATACCGACCCCGGCCGGGAAACAACAGCACAAGCAGGAAGGTGAATGATTGTAGAAAAATCCCTCCCCCATATACCTATAGGTCAAACTAGACCACTCCTGCGACTCCGCGCACTCCAGGGCCTGGCCACGTAGATGCAGGAAGCCCAGCGAGTGCAGGAACACCGACATTTGGAGAGTAAGGTCACATCGCTGACGCTGCGCAATTCTTGGCGAAGTCATTTCTTCTGTTAGACTCCTGAACCTCGTTCGACTCGGTTTGAAGGAGTCAATGGTTTGGTGGGGATTCGCGCCTTCGCAATTGAAATCTAGTTTCACCACAAGCACTCGGGTGTAGCAAGCGAGGAAGGAGTTTGTACCAGCATTATTTGCCATCTTAGAAACTCACATTTACTGAATCAGGCATCAAATGCAATAGTCCACATTGTGTGGGGCCATGGGATTCTTTACAGGATGTTCAGCTGAAATGTTCACGAAACATATTCCAAGTTGATATTCTATGATTGGTTGAAACAGTTGATAGGATATTATTCGAATAGCTTAAAGTTTCATTTATAACAACAACATGTGTTCACATAAATTGTAGAAAGTTTGCTTTGACAATATGCAATGCCATGTTCTGGTTACTTGGGATATGGGCCCGATGACATATTGCTCATTTTGCAAACAATGTGCAGACGGCATTCCCGATTCTTTATACAGTCAATGTCATTTGCATGAACAAGGAACAATAGTGGGTGTTGAATTGAATGTTGTAAAAGTCTTCAAGTTTAACTGATTATCGAATATTTTACAGATAATTTTCTTACACAGAAGGGTTTATAGCTAGGTTACGGAGTTTGTCAAATAAAATTATAGGACTTCCACTGTCAAATGGTTTTGCTAAGTCGAGCAATACTTCAGAGGCTATGGCCTGCAATGAATTTATTTGTGTCGTCTTTAGAGATCTTCATGATTGCGATGACGTGCCTTCGTCGATTGGAATATTGCTTTGATCTTAAGTGATCTTCATGATTGCGTTGACGTGCCTTCGTCGATGGGAATATTGTTTTGATCTTGAGTGATCTTCATGATTGCGTTGACGTGCCTTCGTCGATAGGAATATTGTTTTGATCTTAAGGGATCTTCGTGATTGCGTTGACGTGTCTTCGTCGATAAGAATATTGACTATCACTGATCCGCTTCTTAGAGTCTAGGTTATCAATTTATTGTAGAGATATCACCTTTTTAAGAATCTTAGATAGGACAGGCTGAAGACTCAATCTAATTTTGAATTGTTCATTCGTGTCGAATGATTTATCGATTGCGTCTTAGATTGCATGGTTCCAGACTCCCGGAAAAGCTTCGTTTACTCTAGAGGACATAAAGAACAGTAACTGATAAGCTACCAATTAGATATTGCTGAGCTAAACCATATATTCCTGTGGAATTCGTAATATTTAAGATAAATACGACTCGTATTACTTCGTGTTGTGATACATGATTTAGTTTCCATATGACGTTTGGTATTTGGCCACTGTCAGCACCACAAAAGCATACGGATGTGATGTTTCTATTGAATCGCTGTAATCCTCGGTCGACTCTCTGCATTACCTCTCCAAAAACCTGTCACCCAACATGTTCAAATAAAATGTTATACTTCTCTGTTAGTGCCTTTTTTTGTAGGGTACAATTCTTTTCAGTACCTTCCACATCACAATAATTATTTGTTAGGGTTGTTTCTCCACTGCTCGAGTATTTCTTGATGATCATTTATTTTACCTCTTTCGATTGTTCCTTTGTTTTAGTTATTTTGAATACGAAATCATTTTAACCATAAGTTGATTAATTTCAATTTCCGTTTGAGATACTTTTTCATTGCGTTTTCATTTTCCAGTATGCCTGTAATCCATTTAACCAAGTCTATCTTCTTTGTCTTAGTTTTCATTGGCACTTTAGCGTCCAGAGATAGTCAGGGAGTATTTAGGCATCCTCAGTAACATTGTCTGTGCGAAGTATAGTCATGATCATCTTGATGTTTTCCATTAGCTGTGGTCTGAAATTATCGCCAAATTTAATTTTGTTTCCGCATCTTATTTTGTTTTACCACCACCTCTCTGTCCCCGCTCCGCTTCTTCTCTGTCCCCGCTCCGCTTCTTCTCTGTCCCCGCTCCGCTTCCTCCCAATATCGGCTACCGCTCAACAGAATCACGCTATTCTAGGAACAATTTTGCCTTGGCGTGACTGGAATGTTGGGTCAGAGCACAATGGGAGGAACGCGCGGGTCCAGGGGAGCGACGCTGAAGGAGTTCGGAACACAACGTGGGTCGTAGGATACTAGGAGCCCCTTAACAAATGATTCTGTTCATATGACGGCGTTAAGTGAACAGAAGGAGTAAACGCGTTCATTTGGGGAAAATATGGGAAAGGTTTTCCATAAATTATGCCTGAAATGGGTTTCATTAAATCGACAACATTATTAATAATATCGATTCATAATACTTGTCTTCATACAAATAGATTGTTGATGTTACGACATGGTTAACAGAGCCAAACCAGACGTCGTCCTGCCCTTGGGCTCCATATGTGAAGGTTATCAGGCAATTTTTTGGTGACGATGTGAATGATTTTTGTGTTGGTGAATTCTAAACTTTATTTCCCTATGTTCTCATCTCTGATAAATTTTATGTCATTTACAATAAGAATTAAAACAAAAAAAATCCCTAATCATAATAGCCAACATTATCTCCGTACAAAGTAGAGCATTTGTGGTCGCTTACATAAAATCATCCTCAGCCCAAAGAAGTCACGTTGATACTTTCTATTTGTGATGTATTATGTGCATAAATATGTTATTTAGTAGATGGGATGTGACTGAATCGGGGCACGCTTTCCTGGAATCTATTTTGGAGATTTTAGCTAGCACCTCACCACTAATAATTAAAATTAATGGATACGATTTGGCTTCAAATTTGAGTAGGGCTTTCAATTAATTTTACCTTGGGTAAAATCACCTCAACCTTTGTTCGTGAATTATTCGTCGGTAAGAGACGTGTACGCTCATTTCAGGCCAGCAAGGAAGATTCGGAGGGTGGTTCAATTAGTTACTTGATTTACAAAGGTCATTCATTTTGGTAGACACAAAAGTTTGAATTTATTATGTAAAAGTGCAAAAGCTTCCACGGAGACGTAACCACCGTCATCATGTCATAATTATTTGCTAAGCCGTGTGCAAGCGTGCATCTGAACATTTGTGATGGTACGCAGCTACGATATTTTACTCTGTGGGATCTAGGGAATGGTTTGAAAATGATAGCTAATAGAACCTAGGATTTTATCCTGGGATTTTACACTGATTAGGGGATGTAAGTGTATGTACCAAAAATGATAATAAATACTTTCATTGTTGGTATTGCACTTTCATTCGGTTAAGTGTTGTACTGACAAATCGTTATGCCTCACAACGACCGAAGAAGATGGCCTTAAAACAATGTATTTGTGTACGGACCAAATCTGTCTTAAAAACGCTTGGTGATGAAAGCCTGTCCCCGCTATCAAGTATTTCGAGAGTATGTTTCATCTCTGTAAAATTCAGTTCAAAAATTCTGACCCGAAAATTCTTGTCCAGCTTTATTTTATATTTCCGCGTTGTCATGACATGACAGAACAATGGATTTTTAGGTTCCTTACACACACCGGCTGTTGGCGTCAGACGCAGAAAAAGGGCGACGGTGTCAGTTTCCTGACTTGGAGGAGCGAACGGTACGAGACTGGGGGAAGGAAGTGCTTGGGGGAAGCTGTTCTACTGCAAATTTAGGCCAGAGCGAGGCTAACCTATGCAATGAGGACCAAGAAGGGGAAGGTCTGAAATTCAACTGAAGTGGAATTATGTATGCTGTTTCAAATCATAATTTAAAACCTTTACAGCTTGTAGGCTTGGTCGACATCACAATTAAATCATTGATGGTAGTTGTAAATGCAGAATATATCAGATTTGTTTACATATGATCGATTTGTAAAAACATACCATTTGGCTTTCTTTTTCTTTACTTTTTTTGACCGTCAATGTTTGGCAACGGATTAGGAGGGAGCATGGCTTGAGTTCCTCGACCTAAACGCTAGAATAGGCTAAATTATCTACAGAGGACATGAGAGATACACTAAAAGAAAACTCAGCAGCCGGCTCATGTTGTCTAGTAGACTAAAAAACAATGAGCAGGGTGCCGATGAGCAAGCCTTCCTCAGGTGAATGACCCGTGAATGTCAGTGACCCGTGAATGTCAGTGACCCGTGGATGTGGGTGACCCGTGAATGTCAGTGACCCGTGAATGTCAGTGACCCGTGAATGTCAGTGACCCGTGAAAGTCAGTGACCCGTGAATGTCAGTGACCCGTGAATGTCAGTGACCCGTGAATGTCAGTGACCCGTGAATGTCAGTGACCCGTGAATGTCAGTGACCCGTGAATGTCAATGAACCGTGAATGTCAGTGACCCGTGAATGTCAGTAACCCGTGAATGTCAGTGAACCGTGAAAGTCAGTAACCCGTGAATGTCAGTGACCCATGAATGTCAGTGACCCGTGAATGTCAGTAACCCGTGAATGTCAGTGACCCGAGAATGTCAGTAACCCGTGAATGTCAGTGACCCGTGAATGTCAGTGAACCGTGAATGTCAGTAA